>CAKNWT010292800.1:673-28685 GCA_932066315.1 Andricus coriarius | reverse complement strand
TTTAGTTTTTGAGGATGCTGTTATTCTACCTGATTCCACGAGTTCACATTTTGGCCGCACTGAACAAATAGATGGTGTATTGCAGCGCAGCGGATCCCAATACCGGTTCAGTTTTAAATATTGCATGATTCATACACAATTATTCTTATAACTATATAAACTTAAAATATAAATTATAAAAGCATTACCGTTTCTCAATTAGAACTAAAAAACCAGCAGAAAATATTTAAAAAATTATTAAATTATGTTTCCATAGCAATTCATTGCTACTTATTGAGTCAGTAAGTCGTCACTACTAAGCAGATTAGTAAAATACCCTTATTAATTCATTTAGTAACATAAATCTTACCATTTCATTTAGTAGAAACTGATAAAATTACTAATTTAACAGTCAGATACAATGCTACTAATTGCATTAGTAAAATTTCTACTAATTCAGATTTAGAGAGTAACGTTTTAATAAAATTGTTAAATTTTCATTAAAATATTTAAATTTCTAGCCAAGCAGTTGCATTTTCGACCAAAAAAGATAAAATTTCTACCCAAAGAGATGAATTTTCAAACAAAAAACAGTTTTCATTCAAGAAAGAAAAAACTTGAAGTTAATTCTAGAATTTTGAACAAAAAAGTTAATTTTCAACCAAATAATTGAATTTTCAACCAAATACTAGAAACTGAAACAAAAAAAGGCGAATTACCAACAAAGAATTAAATTTTTTAACCAAAAAGGATTACTTTTGATCAAAATTCTTAGATTTTCATCAAAATAATTAAATTTTCAACCAAATAATAAAATTTTAAATGGAAAAAGATGAATTATCAACCAAATATAGAATAGTAGAGTATTCAACCAGAAATAATTGGCTTAACAAAAAATAGTTGGATTTTGTTGTGGCCCTCGATTAATTCAGTTTCCATTTAAATGGAAAACTATGAAGAAGGGGAAAATAGGCAAACAGGGATAAGACTGTGAAGCCTGCGATAAATACAAAAAAAAATTTGATACCTTAAAGACTACAGAATAATAGTTTAGATAAATATTGAAGTTCATTTTTTATACTTTTAAGATATTTGGCTAGGTGTTCGAATTTAAATGGAAAACCGCGAAGAAGAAAAGAGGCTAACAGGGAAAAAACTGTATAGAGCCTGCGATAAATACAAAAAAAGATACTTTATTGACTAAAAAATAATAGTTTAAATAAATATTGAAGCTCATTTTTAATACTTTTAAAGTATTGGGTTGGAAAACTGAAAACTTTTCTTAGAACATAAATTTAATTTTTCTCTGCACTTTTTGATTTCGAACTATTATCAGTATTATGCCATTAACCCATATCCCTTTCGGGGTAACGAGACTCTCTAGGTTATAGACATATTATACTGTCGGGGATGAAGGAACCAGTAGCAAGTGCACGAGGCGGTAAAGTTTTTTAGATTAATCTAAAATTCCCGTGTTGTTTATTTAAATAACACGTTCGTTTCGCAACACGGCTCCATCCTAGGTCGCTGATCAATCTCTCTAGCAAGCACACCAGGCGAAGATCTTCACAAAGTCACCATGTCAGGCTCTCCACGCGGGCCCATTTGTATTCAAGGTCTTTTGTTTCAGGCGCGTCTAACTCGACTAACACTCTTCATCATGCATATCTCATAAAATATTTTTCGCCACACTTTTCTGTCCTGGCATACCTCTTTAGCTTCCTTCACGTCCATACATTTCTCATGCAAGCTCTTGTGTTTTTCTGCCTTTTTATATCTCCTCGATTCAGGGTCTCATTCACAAATTCCCACCACACATTACCTCGGTCTACCTTTGGGTACGCAACCATTTACTTTACCTAAATATACTTGTTTTGTCAGTCGTTATTCTTTCATTTTCTACATATGCCTAAAAATTCTCAACAAATTTCTTTCTCTCTTGTCAACAGTGTTTCCTCTACAGTATATTCTGTGAGAATCCTCTCTTCACTGACTTTGTCCATCAGCGTTTTACCGCATACATTGCGCAGGAATTTCATGTCAACCGCGTTAATTCAACACTTATACTTTTCTTGGTAGGTCCAGGTTTCGCTACCGTACAGCACAGTGGGTGCGAGCATAGAATTATATATTGTAATTTTAGCATTATTTGTTGTTTGTTTACTTGCCGTAATGGCTCCTACGCTTCTGATAACCTTCCTACCTCCGTTTATACGACTGGCTATCTCTCCATCGATCATTCCGTCAGTAGTAAATAGACTACCAAGATACACGTACTCATCAACTTGTTCTATCCTCTCATGGTCTAAGGCAATGTTGCATACTGGGTTTTCACCCTTTCCTTCAAATACCATACTTTTTGTATTGGTCACGTGAATTTTAAGTCCAATGTTCTTCAGACGAGTATTCAGTTTGCTCAACATTCTCTGTAAGCTTTCGATTGACTTTGCGATAATGACCAAGTCAACTGCAAACAATAACCCACGCTCCTTCACTGTCCCTAGATCTACACGTTCTTCGTCGAGTAGGGCCTTTATTAGCCACTTATCTATGGATATAATTAATAGCCAAGAGGACATAATGCATCTTTGCCTAACACCTTGCTTCATATCGAAAAATTCGCTCAGTTGTCCATTTACCCGTACACTTGTGTTGCTACCTGCATGTATTGCTTTTATTGCTTTTAGGAGCCATCCATTGACTCTGTACTCTTTTAGAACTTCCCAAAATTTACTTCTATACACCTTATCAAACGCTTTTTCCAGATCAACAAATGCACAGAAAACTTTTTTGTTTAGCCTAAAACTTTTTTCTATGATTTGTGTCAAGCTAAATATCTGATCCATACATGATCTTTCTGTCATAAATCCATATTGGACTTCCCGGATTTTTTCTTAAATTATTTTCATTACACTATTAATAACTATTTTTGAAAATATTTTATTCACGATAATTCTTAAGCTGCTACATCTGTTATTATTGCAGTTACTTTTATCTCCCTTTCCTTTGTATATTGAGACGATTATCGTCTTTTTCCAGTCATCTCAGCGCGAATATTGTCTGCACCAGCAGCCTTACCATTCTTTAAATTCTTAATGATATCCTTAACTTCAGAGAAACTAATTCTTTCCACCGGATTTTCCGACGTATCGTCTTCTATGTCGGAGTTGTGCGGCTCCATAACGACACCTCCTAATATTTTCTTGTAATAGTCCCTATGACCGTATTTTATTTCGTCCACATCATATACTATTTCACCTTTACTATTCCTAATTTCGACTAATTCTGTAACCTGGACTACATATTTTAGGCCCTGAACTGAAGTTAGTTTAAATTTAATAAAAAGAAGTTTAAAACGATGGAAAGTTTAACCGAATGAAGTTTTCTACAGGTTTAATGTCTAAACGGTTAAACGGAGAAATTAATTAAATTATTTCAACGTTAACCGGTCAAGCGCGGAGCACTAGTAAGGTTTGCTTTTAATTTTGATGTTTTCAAACTTCGACGTACTAAAAACTTTGAAAACTTAAACTTTTTTATTTTATCTAGTTCTTGTATTATATTATTTTTGGACTGTAAAATGTGTTTTTAATGAGCAGATAATAACATATAGAAATTCTTTGCAGGGATTTCGCGAAATTAATTTATCTTATCAAATTTGTAGCAAAGTTCTCGCTCTCTCTCTCTCTCTCTCTTTCTCTCTCTTGCTCCCGACTTCCTCTCCTTGAAGTTTCACCGATTACGATAGCGGCGCGTCTAGAAAAAAATTCTCAATCACTGTATAGGGCTTATCTGTAATAAAAGTAATAAAGCTCATAAAAGGCTAGCATGTACAATGTACAATGTACATAGGCGACAAACACGTCGTCATAATCTTCAAATATGAAATTTATGTATAACTTTTTTCTGGAAATGGAGCGTTATCTCTGCATACCCAGTGCTGGCGTTTTGCCATACAACCCACGATTCATAGATAGGAATACTCGTAGATCGTCTCTATGTTTTCGCAGTGAACATACTCTACCCAACTGTAATACATACTCTTTCATCAGTGAAACAATTTCTAGGCGAACAACCACTGCGAAAATGTTACCCCACAGTGTCCTTGAATCACGAAGAGAACAAAGTATTTTTATATGAATTTCTAATGGAACATATAGGAAATTTTTCATTTACAACTTATTATTCAGGAGATTTTAATAGTTCAAAACCTTTTAATTATTACTAGAAAAGAAACAAGCATGATACGCGCGCGATTATTACTTTAACTCCCGTGCGCAATTTTTTAATTAAAACTTAAAGTTATTATTAATGCAAGATTTTTTCTTATTGCATAGTATCTTTTGTCTAAAATAATAGAACAGAATAGCGAGGACAATATTTTCGATAATTGATGAAAATTGATATTTGAATCGATGAATTTTCAACCAAAAATGAGATTTATGTTCACATCGTTTAACTATCAACCAATTAGTTGAATTTTCAAACCAAAAATATGAATTCTCAACGAGGAATATAATAGTTTATACTTTAATTAAAAAATATTTTAATTTTAAATCAAAAACAGTTTAATTCAACAAAAAAAGTCGACTTTTCAACAAAGTAGTTGAATCCTCGCCCAAGACGGATATTTTTTCAACCAAGCAGTTGTATACTTGACCTAAAAAAGATTAAATTTCTACCAAGAAGGTTAATATTCTGCCAAAAAAGACGAATTTCCAACAAAAGGCATGAATTTCAAATCCAATAGTTGAATTTTTAAATAGTAACGATAATTTTTCAACCAACAATGGATTAATTAAATTTTTAGTATGAAAAATTAATTCTCAAGTAATAAAACGAATTCGCGTCTAAAGAGATGAATTTGCAACTAAAATAATAAATCTTCAACAAAAAAGGATGAATTTTCTACCAAAAGAGATGTATTTTCACACCAAAAAGACAAACAAGCTAAAAACCTAAATTTATTTAAAATTCTAAGTTTTATTTTTGACGTCAAATAACTTTGGTTTAAAATAACCGGGTTTTTATGAAAAACGTTGATATACCCTTAAATTGATTCAAAATTGTAAAACTTCTTTGAAATTTGTATCGACATCTATGTTGAACACCGCTATGTTAACCCATGATCGTATAAAAATGTTAAGTCTTCTTTAAAAACTAATGATTCATCACTATTATTTATAATTTATTGTTCAGAAAATGTGAATCTTCTTTGAAATTTAATTTTTGTTCATCTTTTACATTTTTTTTAAGATAACCTATTTTCTGTGAAAAACGCGAATATAACCCAAAACTGTCCAAAAATTGAAAATCTTGTTCGAACTATAATGATTTTTGTTTTAAAATACCAATTTTTGTAGTAGAACGCTAACGTAACCTAAAATTGTTAAAAAATTATGAAACTTCAAAATCTAATGAGTTTTCTTTCAAGAAAAGGTCGGTTTCCGGTAAAAACGCGAACAAACCCAAAAAACGTAAATTCTAGACAAAAAATATAATCTTTAAATCTAAGCATTTTTTTATTTAAAATACCCATTTCCGGTGTTGAATGCTAACATTGAAATGTTGACTGTAATATTGCTATCGGTTTATAGAATTTTTTATAACTTTACATTTCAATGATTTTTTAAATTCTGGAAAGCGTTAAACTTCACTTTAGTGAAATTCAGAAATACATGTTCCGTATAATACGAGCGCTGTTTGCTTGGAACAGATTTGCATGCTCGCGTCGACAAGAGCACCTCGACACATAAGCATTCTTGATCTAATCTCTGACTCGGTAACTCATTGTCATAAGCACTTGGGGTATTCAAACAATTTTGCAGTTTCTGGCCTGTTTTAGGTATTTTCAGAATTTAGAACGCAGATGAATTTAAATCACTTTGACCCAATTATTTATATTTTATTTCTATTACACAGGTAATTATTTAAATTTAGAGCATTTGTGATTATAAGTTCTTCATTTACAATATATAAAATCTCAGTTTACTTTTATATAAATAGTAGCTAAACTTCCATTTTTCTCTAAATTATAACATTTACCTAACTTTCTATATTTGCCATAATTATTTAATATTGAATGTAATTTCACCCTATACAATTTGTTTTGCAATCGATTCAAATAGTGCTGTATTCTGACAGTTTTTTTATTGAAATAAAATCGAAAATTATGTTTTTAAAGGTAAAAGAAAAATTTTAGTAAATGATTTTTTACTATTTTTCAGAGCATTTAAAAATTCTACGAAAATAAGTGATAGATTTGAAAGCATTGTAGTATTAAGTAAACATTTATCGATTCAGAAAAATATGTTTTTTTATCTTCTTTATTTATCCAAATCCTTAAAATCCATTAAACAAATTAATTTTATGATGGAATAAAAAGCAATGATGATTAAAAGTTTAAAAGAAATCATTTTGCACCCATTTTTACTCGGTCATACAGCGAGTAGAAAATTCCAATTTAACCAGCCAATATTTTATTTCGAAAATAATTATGTCTGGTCAGGCACATACATTTCTACTTTCGATATTTCTAGGCAATAGATATTGTTAGAGTACTTGAACATCTTGCACTTTACGCGCGTACTAATTTACTTTTTTATTTAAAAATTATTAAAATCCTTTATTTTCACTCAAAAATTTTATAAACCTCTTATGATTCTCATACTTAATGACACTTTCTAACACAAAATAATACTCACAAAAATAAGTTATTTAACGCGAATTCGACAAATTCTGTCGCCGATGCAACTAGAAATTTCTTTTTACATATTCCAAAATGTTTAAATGGTATTAAATTTAATTTTTTCGATTTTGAAATTTAGATTCAAAAGGAAAATTTACATATATTATTACGAAAAAATTGTTTTTTGAGAAGAACCTCTAGTGGGTACTAAAAAGTTTTTAGAGAAAAACCTTTATTGGGTGTACTAAAAGGTTTAATTTAGGCTCCTTTGTAACGATTGAAAAATTTGAATTATATTGGCTAATATCCCAAATTTTCAGGGAGCTGAAATAAATTAACATTCTCATTTTTCAAAATCTATTGAATATACTTTGTAAGATAATTTATGGAAATTTTTTGACAGATTTGACTGTTTGATGATTTATATGAAAGAATCTAAAAAAATGTTTTCCTACATTGATAACCCT
Organism: Andricus coriarius; assembly: GCA_932066315.1. NCBI lineage: Eukaryota > Metazoa > Arthropoda > Insecta > Hymenoptera > Cynipidae > Andricus > Andricus coriarius. Next base: position 21,551 of record CAKNWT010292800.1, on the reverse strand, counting down.
ACGAGCTTTTTCTGAGTTAATTTGATAGAAATATTGTATAAAAAAATGTGATTGAACTATTCATGACCTTTTCAATACTTAAACCTATTTTACTATTAAATTTATGTTTTAATATAATTGTAGACAATGCAATTAAAGTGTTTACATCAACTGAAAATGTAAAATACTCTTATATCCTTGGGGACACTGATGTTTCGCATATTTAACATTTAGAACGGAACATCCTTTTACGGTGTTTAAAGTAAATTATTATAATATTATATGATATTATATTATTATGATATTAATATATTAGTATTATATTATTCATTATATTATTATTATATTATCTGTAAACTATATCCGCCTGTCAGACGGATGTGCCATTCTAGGTGTTAAGTAACATTTATATTAATTTGAAGAATATTACTTAGAAGTAAATAAACATTTTATGGTAAATAAAAAATAATAAAAATATCAAAATTGTTAGATTTTTAGATAATCCATTTTTTATAGAAGGATTTAGGTGTTCAGTTCAGTTCTAGAAACCATTTGAACTCCTCCTTTCATCCAATCTTTCGTTAAGTAGAAATTTCCAATGTAGTCAGCCAATTTCCAGAAAGATGTTCGTGTTGTTGATCAGGGTAAAATTATTCAAGATGGTGTATATGGTTTTGATTTACTGATCTTCTAATTTATTTAAGCCATCAAGCTTTCGCTCCATGACATGGAGCCTCCTCAGGATAACATCTCCTCTCCTCTATAATTAATAACACTAGGTTTTTTTACTGCTAACGCTTCTAAATTATATAAAATATTAAAAGATATTTCACTAATTTAAAAAAATATTACCACATTCCGAAGTCAGAAAATATTTTTTTACAATATGGAGTACATATATGCGGAGGATGTCAAAAACATTTTATGTATCGACGATTAAAAACAAAAAAATAAATGTTAAATGTTTCTCTAAGAATAAAGATAGCACACCTTTTAATTTAAGAACACACGTTATCTATAGTATACCTTGTGAATGTAGGAGAGTTTATGTAGGACAAACAAAAAGATATATTAAGTCTAGAATTACAGAACATTCAAACGATTGTAAAAAAGACGATAGAGGTACAGCACTAGTTGTACATTCACATGAATATGACCATAACTTTGATTTTACAAAAACTAAGATTCTTAGCTATGAAACTAATAAAAGAAAGAGAAATTTCAAAGAGATGTTTCATATTGTAAGAAACACTAATTCAGTCAACAAAAGATCAGATATAGAACATATTAGCAAAATTTATCATAGTCTTATTTTACTAACCAATAATTTTTAAACAATAGTTTAGTAATATACACATATATGCACTTTATCTCAATTGTATGATTTCAAATTTTCGCTCCAAACGCCATCTTTAATAGACCCCTTTCCAATCAATTCATGTATATTACCCATAATAGCTTTATATACTACATAATACTTCTGCATGCGAATTGTATATTCTACGGTATACTCCATATTTATAAACTGTCAATTCTCCTTCGACCATCAGAGGAGAATTGTTACAAAAAACGGAGCAAGAATTCTGAAATTAATATGTAATATAAATAATTCAAAATTTTCCTGGAGAGGATAAACTCTTAATTTATATTTTTATATTATTTTTTTTGTTTTTTAATCATCGATACATAAAATGTTTTTGACATCCTCCACATATATGTACTCCATATTGTAAAAAAATATTTTCTGACTTCGGAATGTGGTAAGATTTTTTTAAATTAGTGAAATATCTTTCAATATTTTATATAATTTAGAAACGTTAACATTAAAAAAACCTAGCGTTATTAATTATAGAGGAGAGCAGATGTTATCCTGAGGAGGCCCCATGTCTTGGAGCAAAAGCTTGATAGCTTAAATAAATTAGAAGATCAGTAAATCAAAACCATATACACCATCTTGAATTAGTCAGCCAATATTCATTTCTTAAAATATAATTAACTTGCTTTAAGAGAGAAGCTTCTACTTCTATTTTTTAGACAATAAAATATTCAATTTTTAAGAACAGCATTTGACTAAGTAATGGATTTTCTCCTTGGGACTTAAAATACATTTTTTTTCGCATAACCTTTTGGGTCGGCTGATCTCAAATTCTTTTTCAAAAATATTTAAAAAAATAGCGGATCCAATATGGCGAACACAAAGCTCAAAAAATGGTTCGATTTGAATGAAACTTTTTTTGTGTGGGTTTCTTAAGTTGCTGATTTAAAATAAATTTTTGAAACTTTCGAAAACAAAATGGTAGATCAAATATGGCGACCAAAAAACTTAAAAAACGCCCGAATTCAGTGAAAATGATTTTTGTTAGTTTTTGGTTTAACGCGAGCAGCGCTTACTTTGACGAATTTTTTTATAGATTCTTAGTTGTTAGATAGTTTTTAGTATGTTCACATATATATTGCGTTATATTTTAAAAGTTTATTTTTGGGGGTTCGCCCAGCTTTTTGGGATTCTAGCCCACTGTGCAGCGTTTTAATTCGCGCGAAAATAACATTTAGCCTGGAACGTTCTGCGCCTCGATCGAAAAATGTACCCCTCCATTTACTCAAGATCTAATACTATTTTTAATCAAACTTTTTTTTGTATTCGATTCAGCAGCTCAATTGTTTAGAACTAAATTCGCAAATTTTTTATTTACGTGAAACTCGGATTTTTATTGTAGCCTAAAGTTGAAAAAATGTGGTCCTCGGATTACAAAAAAATGTTCTCCCTCAATTTTCTCGAAACCCAATAACATTTTTTATTAAAACTCTTCAGGTACTTTCTCACTTTTTTTTTATATTAAAAATTCCATTTTTCAGAATGTTTTTTGTCTTACCTGTACAATTGTGAAAATGTGGGTTAGGATCTGATGGCATGCTGCCTACCATTTTTTTCATGGAGATTAAAACACTGCAACGAGACTATCTAAAGTTAGGATAAAAGAAAGCTCGGAATTTTTCTGTATAAATTCTTGAACTTGCCTTCGTGTAATGTATGTATGACATTTGGAATGCTCGATCTTATGAATGTTTCATACATATTTGAAGTGAAGAAAAACGTGAGTAGGAAAAAAGTCTATTGTGGAGCAAGACGAAATTGAAGCAAGTTTAAATTGGGCACACGCAGTGCGTGCAGGCGGTTAAGGTCTAAGGCAATTGCAGTTTGCCTCGTGGCCGGGTGCAACGCTGACGAGGGGGTCAAAGGGGGTGGGGGGAGGACACATGCTGCAGTGACGGCAGCATAGGGGCAATAGAGGGCAACGCACCCAGTCAGCCTTGGCATGAATTGAGTCTAGCAATGCGAAAGTGAGGTTTTAGCCGGCGCAACAACGTTGGCCAACAACTAGAAGCTACATCTCTCTCTCTCTCTCTCTCTCTCTCTCACACACACTCTTTTCTTTCATTTCTTCTTTCTCTTCTCACATTCGTTCGTTCGTTCGTTCGTGAGAGCTGCAATTTGAGAGGCACCACATCCTCCAGGGCTGGCTGTTGGACCAGGCCTCCAGGGAAAAATCTGCTTCAATTTCAAAACTACATTATTCACAAACTAATTTACATTCCCATTTACTTTCTATTCTTTTTCTTTTCTTTTCTTCTCTACTCGCTAAGAAAATGTGTCGAATTCCTGAGCAAGCAACCAATTTTGTTAAATACTCAAATAATCTGAGGGTAAACGAAATTCGCTCTTTGTGCCATTGAGAAAAATTGATTATACAGTTTATTGCGATCTTGACTGTCAAGAAGATTAATTCTGGGGTGTTTAGAGCTGACTTTCGTGATGTACGACAGTTGAACTTCAAAACAGAGGACAAAATAGGACATAGGGCTTTAAAAAAAGAGGGAAAAGTAGGACTGAAATTTTAGTCAATAAGGGGTCGTTCATAAAATGCTTCAAGTTTTTCTTTCATTTAATATGACAAATGCCCTCGCAAATGCCTAAAATAAAAAAACATACAAACATAATATTTTTACAGACTTCGCAGCCCAATATGCTCTTAAACTAGAGAAAATAGGGCGATTTTCCCGAAAATAGGGGAATAATAGAGTGATTTTTACTGAAAATAGGGAAATAAATTCTTTTAAAAAAAATTAACGTTTAGGTACCATATTGAATTCAATATGAAATGGTTAGGATTTTATGTCGAAGTATATTGCATTTTCAATAAAATAGTTGAATTTTCAACAAAATATTTCAATTTTCAATAAATAGTTTAATTTTCAACAAGACAGTTTAATTTTCAAAAAAATAGTTTCATTTTCAATAAAAAAAATTACTTCTTTAAGACAAATATAATAGTTAATATTTCAATCAAGAAAAGATTTTAATTTTTAATAAAAAAACACTCAAATTTGACCAAAAAGATGAATTCTCAACGAGTTCAAAAAAAAGTAGTCGAATCCTCAACCAAAACAGGATCATTTTTACTCTAACTGTTGCATTTTTAATTTAAAAAAAATTTCTACCAAAAGGGATGAATTTTCAAACCATGAAGACGAATTTTCAACAAAATAGGTGAATGTTCAACCAGAAAAGAGTTATCAGTCAAGAAAAAAAACAATTTTAACTAATAATAGAATTGGTGAATTTTTATTTAAAAACTTAATTTAAAAAAAAAAAACAAGTTTACAACAATACAGTTAAATCTTCAACGAAATAGTTGAATAATTAACCAAAAGAGATGAATTATAAACCAAAAATATTATAGCATACTTTCCAATTAAGAAGAATTAACTTTCAAGACAAAATAGTTGGATTTGATTATTAGGTTGTTTGGATTCAGTTACATATTTATATTTTGAAGGTTACAACATTTTGAAAGGGAGATATTAACGGGATAGAGTTTTTTGTGAACTAAGGGTTAATAATCATATTTCTCGAGTCCTGAAAATTCTAAAGCCATCCGTAACTTATTATTTTCAAAAAAAGGATTTCACGTGTTACTTCGCTTAATCCTCAATTTACCAATCTCGTTATAACACCAAATTCAGCTCAGCACGTACAAGAATAAGAAGAATACTCATTAAAACATGAAATTATACAAATAATTTTCATTTGGCAAATATTTTGAAGAAAACCTGTAGATCTCACTCACACAATATTTTTTTAATTCAAAAACTAAAAAATGCTATACTTCCAGAAAAACAGGTTAAAGGTCAAAACCCCTGTAGGACAAAAGTGGCATGCTGCAAAAACAGGACATGTTCGGGAAAATCCAGACTGATGGTTCCCTAATTAGGTCGTACACAGTCTGGATGTTACTTTTTGAAATGTTGGATTATATAAAATAACATCTATAGACTGTTTAGATTAATATCTATAGATCGCGGTCAATAATGGTAAAATAAATTTTTCTTCGTGATGGATTTCTATCAGTATATCGTATAAAATGTAATTCTTTAGAGGCACTGAATAGCATTACAGAATTTTCCATAACGGTGGACAGTTCGTATTTTAAATTTTTCATATAAGTTCTAGGACAATTCAGAGTGTAAAATAATTTAAATTCGGCAGTACAGTTTTTTATTTGAGTTTTCACCCCCTCTGAAAACAGAATTATTAAAGCAAGTCAAATTAATTGTGTTCAAATATTTGACAAAATACTCTTCATTGGAAAATTTCGGAATATTTTTACAATTTGGTAAATCGCGAACCTTTTACAGAGGCATGTATAACTGTATAGTCTATATTTTTTCATGCAAACCTCACGTCTTATGAGAGGTTAGTAACTTCCTAGTTAGCATGAATTTATTGTGTTTATCTTATCTCTCATAGCTAAAAATCGCAAGAAGAGAAAAGTGCTGTAAAAGGCAATAAAAATTCCTTTTTTTATCAAAGTAGTGATAACGAAATGAATTCGTCTTATATTGCAGAGGATTTAATAAAAGATGGAAAATGTCACATTGTGCAAAGAGTGATACGAGCAAATTAATTTACGATTTAATATTTTTTAAACACTCGCAAACTAGGTTGTATTTATCTCAAGATGCAATGAGAATTTGCATTGAATCTACTAGACAGAATTTATTAGGAAATGTATAATTTTGCAGTAAGTAGTAATTGAAAAAAAATTTAATTAAAAATTAAAAATCTGAAGGTGTTCTGCAAGGAAGAAAATGTAAAGTACATTTATATTAAAATACATTTTCTTGAGATTAGGTCAGGTCTGCTTGCAGGTGAACTCCATGGATGGGAGTCTACGAGAGGAATGAAATGGAACTACATTTCAAGGAAAGAAACGAAGGAAGGAAAGAATATGCACTGAGAGAGACAAGATGTGAAAGAGACGGAAGAGTTTAAGCAGAAAAAAGCTTCAGAGCGAGAAAACGAGAGGAGAGAACGAGTTGAGTAGAGAACGGATATTAGTGTTGAAAAGAGAGGTGGAAAAGACGAGAAGTAGGGATAGAATTGCATTCAGAGAAGTGCCAACTAAGAATATACCCCTCATAGAATTGGTGCCCTTTCGCCAAATCCAACCTTCTTCAAAAAAACTTAAAAATTTACTATAATTTACGACATGTGTACAAATCCTCGAGATTCTCATAACTTTATATTTAATCTGGAATAATATATATTTATATATTTGTAACATATCTTCAAACTTGAAGGTAAAATAAATTCATAATTTAAGCAGGCTCAATTGAAATTGTTATGAATGGATTATTGTAAAATTTAAATGAATTGATTAAAATAGCCGTGAGATAATATTCAAAGCGATAATGAATTATTAAAAGAATTAGTTATTCTTCGCTAATTGTAAGAAATGCAATTAATATATGGTCTAAATATATTTTTCAATATTATGCCGTGGCTAGTTAATTATTATTACAGAGAGGAAGTAATAAATAAATTTTTCATTTTGGCCATCTTGCATTATTTAAAATTAGAATTTGTATTAGTAGTTTTTAAAATTTGTTGATAATTATTAAAATTATTTTCTTTGTTGGTTATTGATTATTTTGTGCAATTTAATAATAGATTTGTCGGATTGGTTTCATGTGCCTTGAGCCGGACCTGAATGTGAAGGCAATGCACGAAGTGGTAGGGAGAAACGGAGAGAGAGGAAACGGAACCCGATGAGTGGGGGTCACATGGCGCTTTTGAAAAAAACCGCGAAGCTTTAAGAAGACGCGCAGTGCCCCCCTCCACCAAAGTACCACGCCGACTTCTAGGCCTGCCATAGACCAGCAGCGCGTTTCTAGTATCGGAAAATCGGAAAGTCTGAACTTTAGTGCATCAAACATAATTGTTAGTAAAAATCTTCTCTATATTTAATTCCATTAGTTTTAAAACACTTTGTGAATATTGGAATTATTAAAATTGGAAATAGTGCTGCTTCGTGTTATTAATAAGACAGTGTTCACTGCGTTTCTGCTGAAGAGCGGAAATAGAATAACTCAATTTAATTGAATAAAGATTATTTGAAATTGAAAATTGTATAATTTATCCTTTATGATGTGTTTTTAGTGAATAGTGAATAGTGTTTCAAAATTAGGAAATTTGTGCTTAGGAAGATTATTTATAAGAGTGCTACACAAATATGGAATATTAATGATCAATTTTTCCAATTTGAGGATTTTTATTCAACTAGTCTGATTGAGGTATAATTAGAAATGGATGCTTGAAAATTTTCCTTTTCGAAAAGCAATTAATAATTTTAAGATCTAGTTCTTCATCAATCATATTCCATATTAACCACATGTATTTGATTTACAATCACAATTATGTCTATTTTCCTAGATTTATATTATATTTTTGATTAATAGACTTTCAAATTTTCATCATAATTCCCTAATAATAAATTATAAATCCATAATCATGAATTATTATAAGTCTTTACCGACGGGTACATGACTGTTGCATGTATGCAGCTTCAAATTGAAAAAACTTATTTCGCAAATAATTTCCATCGTTTCAAATTAAAATTTTACAATTTTTAACTTCAAAATTTTGTAATTGGTCCAATCTAACGTCTATAATTTGATATTTCAAAATTCTTACATTTTCAGTTTGAATGTTTTCATATTTTCACGATTGCTATTTAAAAAATGTTCCAGCGACATTTTCGATTTAAAATTTGAAAAATTTGAAATAATTCACTTAGAAAATTGACATCATTATAATGTGAATAGAATTTTTAAATTTTTCTTCTTTTAAAGTAATAAATGTTCAAATGGCTTAATGTTTAAAAAAATTCAACTTTAATCGCTATCCTTCGACATTTTTGTTTATTTTATGAGCTAAGGTAATTGAACGATTCGTAAAAAGTTTAAATTCAACTCATTTGAAAGATAGATTTTTAAATTTTTAACTTTTGAAACTCAAATACTTCAACTCATATAAGGATTCGAATGTAAAGTTTTTAAATTTTATGTTGTGAAAGCTGAAAAATACAATTTTAGCGTTGTGAAGACCGGAGATTATTCTAATTAAAAAGTTTCAAACTTCCTGCCTTTTATTTAATTTAGTATGCATTCCATTAAAAAAAACATCATTCAGCTTTAAACTTTTAAAATCTACATGATCTCAAATTTCAAATTGCTCTCTTTTAAATCCGACTAGTTATATATCTTCAAAGTTTTCAAATACAAATTAATCAATGTGTGTACAATTAAGATTTGTTTACATTGTTTATTCTTCTAAATTTTAAACTGTTAAACTTTAACTAGAAATTAACAAATTTGGTTTTAAAGGTTTCAAATCCGAAAGTTTCACTGTTAAGCGGTTTTCTTCCAAAATTATTGTCCTTTTTTAAGTGTTAACTTTGAATTTTACATTTAAAACTGTGAACGAAAAGCTTTTATGTTTAAATTGAGAGAACGGCTTTTTGTATTTTCCGATATCTTAAATGCATATTCCTATGATTTTTGGATTCTTTTTTAACTTTTAAATTTTCATTGAATTTTATAAGTATGAGTGCACATTTGGTCGCTCAGTTCGAACGGCCGCGGCTGTGTCACAAAATTATCCATTTCAAGAAAACTATTTTTTATGGCTGAAAAATTACTTAAATAAACTTCCAGTTGATCAGAAGTAATGAAGATAGATTTGAAGAACGTACACATTATATTGACTATTTTATTTAAATGTTATGAACAATTCATTTTTAAAAATATTCCAGTGTATCAGTTTTGTAGGAAAGTATGATTTTGTACTAAAATTGTTCTGATTTATTATTAGAACGATCTTTTGTGGCAAACAATTGTCATAAATTAAAAATTTATAATTAATTCATAAAGTTAAAAGCAATTTTTTAATCAATGGCCAATGAACAGACAACAAACTGCTACACTGAAGGATTTGTTTGCATAAATTGTTTACGAAAATTAACTATAATGATAAATATAATTTGTATGTTTTTCGATTCTATCTTCAATAATTCTGACCAACCTTATACTGTAGTACTGTTTATTTGTCTTAGGAAAATTGAATGATAATAGTCTCTAGTAAGTGTTCTTCGCAAAAACAACTTATAACTCTCTTCATGCAATAGTTTATAACAATCTATGAGTTAAACTTTAATTTTATTGTCCATTTTATCGAGACCTGTTATTATGCTTTGCCAAACTTTTAAATAATAATAACAGCTTAAAATACTAAATTTGTTTTTCCTTTGACGTTCACTCCAATTTAACTATTTCCGACTTAAAATGTTCTTGCGGAGAACGACTCAATTATTAATTATTTCTGATTATGGCCTTTTCTTCAAAATTGCTAATACTCACCAACAAAATCTATTATGTAAAAAATGTAGTCAAGTAAAAACTTTTCAGCACAATCAGCAAATTTTGTGAAGTCAAAGTTTGCCAAGTAATTCTAAAAGAAATCTAAATTTCAGAATTTTTTATATTCATAAAATACAGAAATTTGAAAAATGTATTAAAACGGGGAAAATAAAAACATAGCAAAATTATTATAATGAAAGAAAATCTCGCCAAGTTTTTATTTTGCACCTTTTCATACATTCTCAAAATTTCTGTATTTTATCAATCTAAACAAAAATTAAAAGTTTGGATATCCTTTAGAGTTACTTGGCAAACTTTGCGTTCACAAACGATGTTGAATGTACTGATAAGTTTTAAAGTTTTTACTTAGCGGAATTTTTTACATCGTAGATGTTTTTGGTGAGATTTCACTTATTTTTTTAACAAATGAAATAGTCGTTTCGAAGTAATAAGAATATTAAATACTCAATACAGTATAATGAATATAATTAGTTGAAAATTTGGTATAAATCGGTTCAATAACTGCTAAAAAAAAAACAAATTTTGGGCAGTAAAAGTTGAGTATTTCTCGCAATAATTCGTGAATCAAACTTTCCTAAAAATGTTACTTAAGCTTCATCTAGTTAATTTATCCTAAAAATGTTTAACGAATTGGTTTGAAATCGTAGGCTGTAGGTCAGCAGAACTGCTGAAAAATGGAATTTTGGACAAAAAACTGAAATAGCTCTGGAAATAATTAATGAATCAAAATTTCCTGAAAATGGAGTTCATCGAGTCATCTTATCCTGCAATTAGCCAAGTTAGTTAGTCCTACCTTGTTTGGTAATGTGGCGCGTTTCGATTTCCATTCATAATTATCGAGTGAAAAAAAAATTATGAAGAAAATAGTAAAATTTAATAAAAATAAAATAAATATATTTACGTTTAATATTATTAACATATTTAAGGGATTATGTCTGCCGGAATTTCAAGAAAAAATGTTTTTTTAGCAGCGCAGAGTGTCTCACAATAATTTGAGGGTTATCTCTGCTGAAACATGAAAAAAATTTTGTTAACAGTGCAGAATGACTCACCAATATGAAAAATAACTTAATGAATGATCGAATTAAATAATTATCAATGAGAAAGCTTTTTAAACAATTCTTTACATGAACTGCTGATTTTATTTCCGAATGCGCCATATTAGTTGCATGTGAATAGTATTTAATACAGATTTTTTACATAAAAGTGTATTGAGCTTACTCAAAATGTTAAACTTTAAAGAATTCAAGAAGCTCGGAGTAGTAGATTTCCAAAAAATTTTATCAGTTTACACAAAACTTCTGTAATTTTTTACTTGTTTTTAGCTTCTCTGTCAATACAAGCAAAAGAACCAGAACTAACTTTACGTCATAAAAATCAGCAAATTATTTAATCATCCCAATTTTTTAATAACGTAACGTTGGAAACATATATACATGTAATGAAACTACCTCCACAAGCAGATTATACGTTAATATTCGAAAACTCGAATGCGCCACATTAGCCGCCGCACCGCATTCGCCGCCGCTTCCCTAAATAGTTCGTGTGAAATTGTGGAACCGTAAATACTTGAGTTTGAAATTGTTAAATATCTAACATTTTTATCAGCTTTGATAGCTACATTGCGTCGTCCAAACTTGCATACAATGTAAATATTTTCAACTCTCCAGCCTTTAACTTACAGATTGTTTTCATTTTTTGCAAAAGTTCTCCAGTCGACGTAAATCAAAATTTGAAGTTTCTCAATAGAATAAAAAAAACGATGTGTACTTAAGGAACAAATTCTAAATTTTTTGTCTCTTTTCTCTCTCTTTTCTGATAATCATCTTGTTCGTATTTGGCTTCGCATTCGGCAAATAGACGGCTGGCCTACTTACGAGATACGTATGCAAAAGGTGATCGTATTTCTACCCACAAGACAAGAAGAAGAGCATGCATTTCACTAGCAAAGGCAATAGTCTTGGAAGGTTAGAGATGAAAAGCCTTGCCACCGAGTTCTTCTTATCCTAAAGGGTTTCTGTGCCTTCAGCGTCCTGAGGAAAAAGCTTCCTCTATATTCCAAGAGCCCGATACGCTGCATTTCCGGCGAGTGAAACGTCCTAGATTTTCAAATGCGATCCCGATAGTACGTCCCGCCTTCATTTTAGGAAATGAAAAAATTCGAGATGTCAAGATTTTCCTACGTGAAAATGTACTTTCATGCGACATTTTTTCAATTAAACCTTAAATGGATGGTAAAACTTAAGATGGCATTCGATACACAGTAAATAGCCAGTTAATCAATTTGACACAGAAATTGGATCAAAATGATGTGCAACACTTTCATGCAGTTTTAGGATTTTTTATTTGATTAGAAAATTGCTTATCAGAATGATCCGATTCTCAAGATCAATTTCCTGAAATAAAAAATTTTCTGAAACATTCCTTGATGGGCCTAGAAAGTTGTAAATCTTAAAAAAGTATATGAGACGGAACTAGGCAAGTTTAATATTAAACTTCTTGGTTGAACATATAACTATTTTATTCCAAAATTCGTTTCATTTTTGTTGAAACTTTTTTTTTAATTTGAAGATTGAAGATTCATCTTCTTGGTTGAAAATTTATATTTCTGGTTGAAAATTCAACTATTTTTTGGAGATTTATATATTTTGTTGAAAACTCAACGTTTTCCAAAAAAATCTGTTGGTTCTAGGTAGCTGTAAATCTTCCAGAAGTGGGAGATCTACATAAACACTTGTAGAATAAAAAAAAATTTAGAGTCATACGGATTTGTAGCCCAATATAGGAAAATTTTAATTTTTCTCTCACCATAAAATTCAAAATTTTCTAAAATATTCCTTGTTTTAGAAATATTATGTCGGTCATGACTAACCTACGGTATGGTATCCCCTGGCTTACTGTGTATATATTTTTACATTTTAATATTATTTATTGGAATTTTTACTTCAAGAAAAGATAAAAAAATATTTGTAAACACTCTTTCTTTGGGACAAGTCTTTCTTCTACAAAATGCATTTTCCTTTGTAAACAGTTGTCCCGAGAGAATCGTGGAGTTGAATTATTGATTTCGTTTGATTCTCGGCGCTATTTCATAGATTTGACGTTGGATGCTGAAGTCCCAGAATAAAATCTTGTTGTTCATATTGAAGAATGTAAAAATAGGGTGGAGGAAGTGCAAGTTTCGCATCGAATGAATTGGTAATGCAGGCTCCTGGGGAAAGATTTCTCTTTGCACGAGCAGGAAGAGTCGAGCTTCCAATCACCCGCTTTTACAAACTATGTTTTAAATATTTAACCGGGAGCTAGCCAGAATATTTCACGAACACGCTTCATTTCATGGAAAATCTTGTTACAAGCTCTTTTCTCTAAAAACGTGAAACAATTCGGAGAATATTTCAGTCGACACTGAGAAATGAAAAGTTTATTATTCTATTTCTAAAAGGCGAAGAAGATTCGTATGCGGTTGTTCACAACATGATAGGAATTAATTCATTCTAATAATTTTTTGCTTCTAGGATTACATACTACGAATTACTCGTTATCGCAATATCTTTACAAAGAGCAATAACCATTAGTGTCTTGAACCCCTTATCTCTATTTAACCTAAACCGGCCGGAAGTTATGGGTTTTACTACACGAGGCCCATTCCTTATTGTGAGATTATATTCGCAGAAATTATTGAGCGGTATGTTTTTCAAACGATCTTCCTGTTTACCCTCAGCAAACTCTACATTTTTTCCATCCTATGGGGGCCGTTCAGAAACTACGTCACTCTGTCGGAGGGGGGGGGAGGTTTTATTACGATTCGTGAAAAAGTGGGGGAGGGTTCTCCTTTATTGAAAGAATCCCCGATTTGCTCTGTTTTCAAGAAACTTTCTCTTCCTCTAATTTTTTTCAGTTAAATGCGCATTGAATGAATAGAACCTATTAAGAAAATGCAACTATTTTTCGTTGAAAATTCATTCTTTTTATATAATACATGCATGAATAAGACCGTTTTTCATGACTGCACGGAGAAAAATGGATTGTCAGTCTGAAAATCCAGAATGTCAGACATACTATATTTGAGTTTCAACTATGGGACAGCCCCCTAGGTGGTCAGGCGTACGATCCATGGTGTGTCAAAATTTTATGGTCAGCTTCACTATCCCAGAGTGTAGAGTTTACGATCCTAGAGTTTAAAACTGATTATCACAGGAATTTTCGTTTGATTATTCTGTAGTGTCAACTTAATAATATCAGTTGGTCAACTTTATAATCTTTTGTCCTTCTTCTACCTACATATATATATTCCTTAGAGTAAGAGAGACAAAAGAGAGGGAAATTAAATTAATAAATGAAGCCTGAAAAACATGAAAGTTGATATGAAATCGATCAATTCTGAAAGCATCTTTATTATTTTTGAAGAGTAGGATGACTTGAGACATGATTGTATATGTATAAAAACGTTGACACCATAATACTTTGAACACGAGAGGCTAAGGAAACGGCTTCACTGCACTGAATTAAAACATTAATACTGGAAAATTTAGAAAACAATATAAATGCTTATTACTAATCTCGCAAGTCTTGTTTCTTTCTTAACGAATTACGAAATGCTGAGCACATTTTCGGTCGAAAATGTTGAGAATACGCACTAATTAATGAGTGACGCCTTTGTCCTTAATCCCTCGGAAATATCCAATTTGGCGTTCAAAATCAGAACGAAAATCACTCAAGCCACTCTTCAACATGCTCTCCACATTATATTCACTCTCGGCACATGTTTGAAGTATCAAAAGATGGTTTAAACTAATTAACAGTGTTGTAAAACACGGCTAACGTGACACCGAACGTCAGTCGCTCCAAAAATGCGTTTCGGGTGTCGGGTGTGTTCGCTCGGCGTTCGGTAGAGGTCGTGACATAGCCACTTCTGTTTGACATTCTGAGTGTCGATTTGACTATACTAATAGTGAGTCTGAATCACCTATGATTATTCAAACAGAATATAAAATTATGGTCTGCCTGACTATGAAGAAAAAATTGTGGGTGGTACTTGAAACTATTTAGATTATCAAACTGACGATCTAAATTTTGACACTTCAAGTTTGACTATCCATTTTTCTCCGTGTGTGGAGTGAACCTGAAGTTCCCCTTTTCAGCTCATATGTACATAATGGCCCTTTTATAATTATGACGTCATATATGTATAATGGCCATTACTCGCACTAAAAACAAACACTCATCAAAAAAGTCCCTCCCCCCCCCACCTTGTGCATCATACACTATTAACTGAAACGTCTTCTATTATATTTTGGCTTCAGAATTCAAATCGTTTAAATGAAAATTACACTAATCCATTTTTTTAAATTTGTCATTAAGAATTCATTGTTGTTTATTGACATACTTTGTTAAACATTAATTTTATTGGATAAATATTTAACTTTTTTTAAATTGAAAATCAATTTATTGAACTGAAAATGTAACTTTTCCGTTATTGGTTGAAAATTGATCGTTTTTATTTTAAAATCCAATTATTTAGTTGAACTATTACATTTTTCCTTGAGAATTTATCTTTAAAGGTTTAATTTGACTGTTTATGATTTAAAATTAAAATGTTTTTTTGCTTGAAATATCAACTAATATATTTTTTCTTCAGAATTAACCTCTTTTGATTGAAAATTTAACTACTTGAAAAAAAGTTGAACCTTTTTGTGAAAAATTCACTTTTGTGATTAAAGGTTCATGATTTTATTTGAAAATTCAAGTATTTTGTTAAAAAGCCATCTTTCTTGGTCGAACTGCTTTGATATTCGTCCTTTTGGATGGAAAATGTGTCCTTTTGGATTTAAAATTTAATTGTCTTCTCAAAAATTTTCTTTTTGACATTAAACTTGAACTATTTGGCTGAAAATGCAACTGTTTTTAGTGAAGTTTAGTCTTTTTTATTGAAGAACTTGAGAATATTGTTTAGTTGAAAAGTCAACTATTTTGTTGAAAATTCCTCTTTATTTTTGCAAATAATTCTTCTTTGTTGATAATTGGTTTCTTTTGTTCGAAAGTTCAACTATTTGGTTGAGAAGCATCTTTCATGGTTGAAACTTAATATTTTAGAGTTTAAAAGTCAACTGTTTTCTAAAACATTCGTTTTTTCAACTTGAAAACAATATGATGCCTATACATTAATTTTATTTAAAAGAATTTATTCCCCTTTTATTCACCTATTTTCGTGAATAATCACCCTATTTACCCTATTTTGAGGGCCATTTGGGCTCTGAATGCCATTAAATTATTAAGTTTGTATGTTTTGTGTTTTATTTTAGGCGTTTATAAAATAAAATCGAAGACAAAATTTTGACTTCAAAAGTTGGTGGGTGTTCGTATTTGTGACGTCACCCTTGAGGGTTCGAGCTTTGTGTAATGATCTTCGACGAAGAAAGGGAGTGGTGAAATAAGTTTTTAAAATCCCGTGACTCAGTTTTGGAGTGGTCCCATATCAGTATATCTTATATTTTTGCAGAAAAAAGTTTTTGCACTGAAAAATAAGAAAAAGTTTTAATGACTTCATTTTAAGACTCACTCGTTTAGAACGCTGCAACGAAGTCGTAACGAAGGACCACTTTCAATCGTTTAGAATGTTTAGATCGCCTTTTTTACGGCGATTCTACAGAAAGATCCGCGCGTTTTGCATAGAATAGCAGCGTATCGTCTAGCGACGAGACCCTCCAATGGGGAAAGAAGGATCTAAAAAGAGAGGAAAATATTACCGAAAGATGAGGCCAGAGAGAGAAAAAAAAGCAGGGGAGTTTCTTTGTGGTCAGTGCGGGTATTCGTCTTGTGTCTGGAAGCACCGACAACACAGGAATTCTTTTGTTCTTTCTCTCCTGATTCTAGCTTATTTTAACCAGTATTTTCTAGAAAAAAATCACTACAATCGAACCTTTTTTTTACTCTAAAATTTTATCCTCAATTACATTTTCTATCAATCAATATTAATGAATAAAATGTCAATCATTCCGAATACAAATATTTATTGTTTATATTTGTGGGCCAATATTTGTTTAAATGTTCGGCCTAGATTATTGTTATTGTTTAATTTATCATTTCTACAGCGTTGTAAATAGCTTATAGAATGAAAGAAAGTTTTCTCACCTATTTGATAAAAGACGTTTTAAATAGTATTCCATCTGTCACGGGAGAAATTTACAGCATTGCGGCTTTCTTTCTCACAATAACGGAATCACCTCAAGAAAAGTGAAAAATCGTGTACTTTTCTCAACTTAGTTTTGAACTCGTCTCGTGCGTACATGTAGACGTCATTGCATTTGCCACTGGTATTCAGCTCTTACCCGCGGAAATAAAATCCCTTAGGCCCTTCGGGCCGTTTTTTTTTTAGACGAGCGACGCATAATAGTTTTCTCCTCTTACGATGAAGGGTTTATAGCCTGTTTTTTTATTATCCGTGTGCTACACCGTTTTTCGAAGATCGTTATAATTTTATGGTGCGCTCTTATAACGTTTTTCACAAATTTAACAGCCCATCAAAGTTAGAGGATTCTCTCTAGAAGAATTTATAGTCAAATAACCTCTATCCAATCAATGTTTAGATCAAAACAAATCCCAAAATTATTATAAGTTAATACAGGGAATTTCAACGCTGCATTTCAAACAATTAATTTCTTCTCATCTTTCTTCAATTTTTTCACGGTTAACGAAATCTGTCAAAATGTCTTAAAGTATTTTGCAATTCTTTTAATTCTTGCATATTCCTTCCCAAACTGATTCATTCCACATAAAAATGTTATAAAATACTTTTACTTAAGGGAACGTCCATTAATTACTTGAGGATGACTTTTGATGTTTTAAACCCCTCCTCCTCTACTGTAAGGATTCGTAAGATTTTTGTGCCACAGTCCACCCCTTTTTACGTAATATTATATATTTTGTACTGATTTCATGAGATTTTAGGGGATTACGAAACTTTTAGGTTATTTCAAACGATTCCAAAGGATTACGAGAGGTTTCAAAGATTTCAAATTAATTAAAAAGATTTCAAGAATCATAACCCGCGGATTACAAAGAATTTTAAGGGAGGGACTTCAAGGAGTTTACACAGATTTCAAGAGATTTTACGGAATTTCAAGAGATGTCGAAGAATTTCGACGGATATTTAGAGATTTTGAGGGATTTTAAGGAATTAAGAACGATTACCGTGAATTACACAGGATTTTAAAGATTTTCATTATAAGATTTCGAAGAATTTTTTGTTTCTAAGATGTCGAGGAATTTTAATCGGACTTCGAAGATATAAAAGGATTTGAAGAGATTTCATAAGATTTAAAAATATTTCACAGGACTTCAACAGAGTTGTAAAGATTTAAAGGATTTTATGGAGATTTCAACGGATTTTAAGAAATTTAAAGGTTTTTTGATGATTTCACGGGATTTCAAAGGATTTTAAGATATGCTAAAAGATTCCAAAGTATATCCATAGATTTTAGAGTGTTTTATAATATTTACAAGAGGAATTTTGATGGTTTCAAAAGATTAAAAAATATTGTAAGGAATGTCAAGAGATTTGGAAAGATTTTTAAGGCTTTTAGAGATCTTAATGAAGTTTAAAAGCATCGCAATGGATCTCGTACATTGTTGGAATATTTCAGGGAATTTAATTAAATTTTAAGGGATTCTACAGGTTTTAAAGGATTTGAAGGAATTTCCAGGGAGCTCAATCGTTTCAAAGGTATTTCAAAAGGATTTCAAGAAATTTTCACATGATTTAAATTCATTTAAAGGATTTACAAAATCGCCAAAAGAATTCACAGGATTTCAAAGAATTGCAAAGGTTCCCAGAGATTTCATGAAATGTTATGAAAGCTGTACATCAGATTTCAAGCCAGTTTAACTCTTCGACTCCATAAGTTAAGATTCGTAAGATTTTCCTAACCCCCTCTCTTTCTAAAGAACCTCAGAGTACTTAATGGTAGCTCTCTAATGTAATTATGAAATTATAAACCTTAAATGCCACATTCATTATTCGATGTTCAATAGAAGAAATTTTTAATTGCAAAAGGAAAAATATATTCGCAAATAACATGTTAAATGTAAACATTTCTCCTCTGAAACTAGCAGATTCAGCCAAGCTCGAGGTTAAATTTATGCATGATTAAAATGCATTCTCGTTACCTTTGAGCCCAGCTCCATGCGTTTGACAAAATAACTTAAACCGATTAATACTGTAGCCCATGAAATATGCTTGTTAATATTCTACTCTCGATTCAACTGGAATTGCCCTAACGTATACATTTTATTACAAAAGATTAATATAAAAAAAATATATTAAAATTTTTTCCTAGACACTTTCGCTGATGTACTTTCATCAAAATTCGGCTTAAACTCTTAAAGCTAAAGTAATAAATTGTGCATATCTAAATATCATCTATATTGTAATGTAACTTCAAGTTGTGGTTTGATTGACTTCTCAAAAGTATAAATTTCAATTCAGCGGTCAATAATCTTTGGTTTTATAGTTTTATACTTCTGAGAATGAATATCTGTAAAAATTTTCAATTGTCGTAAATCGATGCGAGTACCTGATAATAAATTATTCCATTATGAAGTATGAACTCAATTTTGGAATTCCCAATAAAAAATAAAAAATTATTGTAAACTGAACACAAACAATAATAAATATGCAAGAATTAAAAATAATAGTTGGTAAATATTGCCCTTGGAGTGTTGCGATGGGTCAATGTTAGAATGTACAATGTATATTGTAGAGGGAGGAAGCGAATGTAAAAGGAACAGACGAATTCAAGTGCTTACATGGTTATACTATATACATGGATGTATACCTAGGGGCTTTCAAATACCTCGAGAATCCACTACATTACCCTTTATCGACTGAAATATGGACGCGGGTAAAGTACTGTCTGAAAATAGAACATTTAGGATAGTGGATAACGTTTATTCTGAGAAAAACCTGCCTGGAGCCACAAGATTCCTCGGTGTAGGCGTCGATTACATCCACAGAGCAAACGAGATTCATGGGATCACTAGCAGCCCTCAACTATATTTTCGCTCTGTAGAAAATACCACTACATAAGGCGAACCTGATAAAAGTTCTTGTTATATTTATCACAAACACACTTCTTGCATACATATTTAATCAGAATAACAGAAATCAGTATTTCAGTACTTGTATTATATGGATTTATAATAGTTTAATATTAAAGTAGAACACTAAAGGTACCTTCTTAGCAAACTTAATAAGCCGGAAATAGAATACAAAATTTGTTTTATTACTTAGTTGTGTAAATTCTGAGATATCAAACCGGTGCATATAATTCTAATTATCAACTTGAGTTTAAAATGATCCCTTCTTTCGGATCCAAAATTAATTTTTAAACAACTTCATTCATCATGAAGTCAATTCAAGTAGAATACGTTATTTTGGTCATACGGTCCATTGAAATTAATAGTGGATTCAGTTGTCAAGAATCATGCTTTATTCGTCAAGTTTCTTAAAAAAACCAACGTACGTTTCGACCTTGTTGCAGGCCTTCTTCAAAGTGATACATAACCTAAGTTAACATAATTTACATGGATGTAATACATTTTTAATGAACAAAAACGCCCCACAAAGGCGGCCCACTGTGGAAACGCCCAGCTGGGCCCTCGCAGGGGCCTACATATTTGCCCCTTTATTATTGTCTACAAAAAATTCCAAGTCCCATCACCAAGTTGTACAAAAAATTTGTAAAAATTAGTCCAAAAACGAAGATTAAATTATTATAAAAAATTCCAAAAAATATTTTTATCGTAATCTTTTTTCCTTCATTGGGGTTGTGGAACATAGAAATATTTTCCATTGTTCAGATAAATTCTAACTCCGAAAATATGTCTTTGAATACAGAGATCCGAATTGCGCTTTTTGAAGTAAGAAATGTTAAAGGTCTGTTAAGGTGAATGAGAAATAGTAAATCTTCAAAAGAAAACATGAATAAGAAAACTTAGTTGTGAAAAATATCGATCAGGCCAAAAAGGCTTAAAAGAGTTGAATTTGCCGGACGATGACTGGTATGAAGATAAGTCTAAAACTTGTCTTTTAAAATCATAAGTTACTATATTTACAGTTTAT
>CAKNWT010292797.1:1066-13530 GCA_932066315.1 Andricus coriarius | reverse complement strand
GGTCCAAAATTCTACTATTTTGTTAAAAAGTCATCTTTTTTGTCCGACGATTTAATTGCGTTGTTTAAAATACGTCTTTAACATGAATTTGGTTTGAAGGTGTGTGTGTGTGTTTTTAATTTAGGCGTTAATCAAATTAAATCGAAGAAATTTTCAGTAGCTTTTTTCACTATTAAAAGATTATGCACGTGTGTGGTTCTGTATTGCTGAAAGAGTAAGTTGAAGACAAAAAGTTTTGAGTTGGATAAACATTTAATCATTGAATCTTCATTGTGTGGCTTATCCTGTCTGGCTGATAACGAAACTATGTAGTGGGTGTGATGAGGCTACCTATTATTTATAAACATCCTGAATATCTTGGAGATAATATCTTGCGATTGCTGGCTGTATGATGTATAAATAATATGAGACTCCACAGTCCAGACGGTAGTAATGCCTCTTTTATTGCAGGCTGCTCTCCACTTTCTTAAATATTTATAGAAAGTGCGACAATGTAGAATGTAAAGGCTATCATTCTCACTATATCCATTATTAATCATCAGATTATTTTTTTCCCAGCTGGCTAACTCATTCATCTTGAGGTCTGCAAGATATTTAAACGTTAAATTTTTACCGTATTTCCAGTTACATTAACGCACTATAAGTTCAACATTTATCAATTTGAGCCAGATGGATCTAATCGGGTTAGTATGATTAGTTTTTGGTTTAATCAGTTAAATTGCTCACAATGCTGACATGCGCGAGTAGCGTCCCTGAAACAGTAAAGATGGCGCTACATTCTGAATCGAAAACTGGCTACACCTCCAGCTGATAAAATGTAACCAGTGGCTTCCACGTGTATAAAAGGAGGGTCGTGCAAGTTAGATATCACCCTTAGGCCCAACTGCTAACAGGGGGCGGAGCCCTTCCAAACGAGCTCACCTGCCTCCCCACTGCTTCACCGCATTGCTGGCAAGATGGACAGTGGACACATTAGGTTCCAACTGGTTCGCTAACGTTTGCTCACACACGTATTCGTGTTCTTGCACGCATATACGATTTGCCAACGATATGATTACAAGAAATGAGACACTAAAAAATGATTGAATAAACTTCAGTACTTCATGCTTCACAGAACACGATAATGACTTTCATTACGGAAAAATTATACCTTCTCAATTAAAAATTGAATGTTTGCAATTACTATGCATTCAGAGTTACAAATGATGTCTTTTGATTACAAATTTTCTCGAGAATCTGTCGCTAACTAAATTCACTTGTAAGATTTGTAGTTATCTTGTTTGAGAATGAGAGACTGAATGGAAGCATTGTAGATTATGAATAACTCGATATGAAATCTCGAGAGACGTTCATAGAAGTGATAACAATCCAGCATGTCACATGAATAAAATCTTAATTGGCGATAAGTTTCCAGACCTTTGAACTGCGATAGAAAAAAGTAGCGGTTTTTTTAGAAGAAGACCTTGTTACTTAGTAGCAGTATTGTACAATTTTATTTATGAAAATTATAAAGGGAGATAATGAGATAGCCCATAGTGATTTTTGTTCTTCCCGGTTCTTTCGAAGTTGTTAGATAAGTTGTTGTGACTGGAATATGACAGATTTGTGCAAATTGTAAATAGAGATTAGGTATAATAGTTGCCCTTTTATTCAAGATTTTAAGTTCAACTCTTGTGTTTGTTACAAAAAAATATTATGACGATATTGGTCAAGTAGAAGAACTTCAAGAAGAAAATTCGTTCTCGGGGATACAGTGGTTTTTCTAATTCTGGTTGATTTCGTGCTGGGTTTTTCGATGGTTCATAATCTTCATTGTTTTTCATTGATATTTCTCTTGCTGATCTTCTAATTCTACTGGCTTTAGTGTATATTCCTCGGTTGTTCATATTCCTCTATAAGAAGATCCAACCCAATGATAATATATTGATGGATGAACATAGCCATCATCAGTTTAAATTAAATGAGTGAAAGAATAGCAAGAAAAGAATAACATCGGCTCAATTTAGAAAGAGGAGGTCAATTATTTTATAGGAACATCAAATGTCAGATTTATAAAAAGGTCAACAAAAACAATTATAAGTAGAAGACCTTCAAGAAGAAAATTTGTTCTCGGAGATAGAATAGTTCCTCTAATTCTGGTTGATGTTCTGCTTGGTTTTCCGATAGCTCTTATAATCTTCATTGTTGTTCATTGATATTTCTGATCTTTATATTCTACTGGTTGTAGTGTTTATTCTCCGATTATCTGTATTTCCCTGTAATAAGATTCAGTGATAATAGATTGATGGATGAACAAAGCCATCATCATTATAAATGGAACGAGTGAAATAACAGCAAGAAAAGAATAACATCAACTAAAATCAGCCAGAAAAGATCAATAGGAACATCAAGTGTCAGATTTATCGGAAGACCAACAAAAACAATTAAAAGCAGAGCTATAGTAAAGTTTAATAGAAGATATAAAACAATGAGAAAAATGGATGAACAGTAAACTTCTCATTCCGAGTTCAACTTTTGTCATTAGCCGCAGAATTTCGAAAACCATGTTAATTAAAATAAACCCCTAATTCCCTAAACCTCCCTATGAGCTTGCAAGCCCTGTGCTCCCAAATATTATCAATGATAATACACAGCCGGATGAACTTGGACTTCATCAGTGTAGGTTTGACGAGTTCTGATGCTCCGGGCAACAGCCAATGATATGACTCGTCAGTTGGTCCAAAAAGAGATGAAGAGATAAAGAGAGAGTGAGAAAGGTAGAGGAGGCTTGGAGAGGTGGTGCAGGGGCCTGGAGAGCACGGTCCGATTAGCAATCACCATGGAAACAAGCAGTTGATGCGATCACTTTGCGCATGAGAGGAAAGGGCTGCGTTCGATGTGCCTATGTAGATATATTCCATCGCGTATATAACCATCGCATTTAAAGCATCGCGATGATGGTGGTGGTGGTGGCCTGGTTGGGGGTGAGAAATAGATTGGGAGAACCGTGCACAGGAGGAGAGTAGGTGGCGAGAGAAAGAGAAGGTGGCCCGGGATGGAGGATCGGGAGAAAGCAGCAGTTCCCGTTCTCTCGGCCGGCTGCCTGTTATCATGAGAAACAAGCTTCCACTCTGATTTTTTAATCCGATCCCACCGTCCACCCACCCCCCGCCACCAACTGAATTTTAAAATAACTGCAGAACGCCATTTGCTCCTCGCAAACAGACCGGGGTTAAGCCCCTCTCTCGTCCCTCTTCCTACTTCCTCTTTTCATACATCTCTTTCCATATATTCCTTTCTCTATCTCTATTTCTCTTTTTATATATCTCTTTTGATGCCCCTTTTTATGGCTCTTTTTCTTTTTGATGCCTCTTTTTTCCAGCATCTCTCTGCTGGTAGAGTCGACGGATGGATAGGCCAGGACAGGATATGGGATAGGACAGATAGAGAGATATATTCACGAAGGCCGCTCGGATGCCAAATTGAAATGTTTAGCGCGTCGTTTCAGCTGCTGCGATCCCGCATGCAATAGGAGCAATAGAGCTCTAGGCATCCCCTGGTACCGTAGTAGGGTAGATAAGTGACAGTTTTATTAATTTCCCATCTCTGGTGCTCTGCCACCCAACCCACCCACTGGCGTCACTCTTGCGAGTTCGTACACACAAACTTGTAGGCATATAGACTTATAAACAATGCGATATGGAGGCACACGTTGCTTGTATCAGCAGAGCTGGTGGGATGTGAAATAAAGCTCAATAATGGCACAACGCCGTGACGCCTGCCCCCTTTCAACCATCGCGGTGTCTTTCGTCTTCCAAGACTCGAGGGAAATTCTTTATATTTTATTATCACATCTTATGATCAGACATTACAACTCTACTTTTCCAACAACTTGGAAGAGGAAAGTTTATAAAATATTCCGTGAAGCTGATGAATCAGAAAATCCGATCAAAGACAGGAACGAAATTAAAATCGAGGGCCAAAATGTCTGAGGTTGAATTTGGAAGTAAGTCCTGGTTCTTATCTGCTTGGTTGAAAAAGGAGTAAGAGAAGTGTCTAGAGAAGTCTCTGGGTCGGCGGTGGAAAATTTAATTTCGATCCCGTCGATTCAGCAGTTATACCGAAGTTTAATCTTTGATAAGGGTTAGTCTTTTAGTAATGGGATCCCGGAGGGTCGGTCGGTCCTGCGAGAGTGGGATGAGTGGAAAAGGGTCTGCAAAGATGGCAGAAAGGAAGCTTAAACCGTTAGATAGAGATCTGCCTCAGGACGAAAGTAATACCTACCACTTATACCTTGAACTCGACTTTTATACGGTTGAGGCGTAACGAGCCTCACGATTGGATAACTTTCCCGACGCCAACTTTCCTCCAAGAGGACTCGTGTTTTTTTCCTGAAATCGAGTGTCATCCAAAGTCTTCCAAACTCCTAGGGTCTTGTTATACCTTTCTGATTTTTCTATTCTATATTTTTGTTGATGTAATCTTTAAATTAAGCACTTTTCTGTTTTTTTTGTATAAGATCAAGAATTGCAGATACTTTCTTGTAGAATCTAATCAAGTTTTTGTTCTGATTTTTTGTTGCAGATATGGAATGGATTTGAATGGGGCGAGGCGGAAAAACGCAACACGCGAAACGACAAGTACCCTGAAGGCTTGGTTGAACGAGCATAAAAAGAATCCGTATCCGACTAAGGGAGAAAAAATAATGTTAGCAATTATTACGAAAATGACCCTAACTCAGGTGTCGACGTGGTTCGCCAATGCCCGACGGCGACTGAAGAAGGAGAACAAGATGACGTGGGAACCGAGAAATAGGGTGGAAGATGAAGACAATAACAATGACGATGATGACAGTGGGAGGAAAAGCGTGGATGAGAAAGATCGATTAGGTGAGTTGATCATATCAGAATTACAATCTACAATTTAACAGAGATTCCAATTTTGAATTCTGGGTCATTTATGTAATAGAGGTTACTATTTTTCTTTCTGTATTTTCAAGTACATTTTTTTTTATGAATGCGAACTGTTTCAAACCTCAAAGAAACACGATAAGAAAGCAATAAATGCATAAGGAGGCAGTCTAGTAATAAAAATGACATAAAAAACAAGTTATGCTTTTAAGCTTTATAGCGAAAACAAGAAAATTAATAACACGTTTTAGTATGACTATATTAATTTTATTACAGTTTCTCTACAATCTTTAGAACTTGTGCTATACCTGTACTTTGAGTTATCTTGTAAGTCTATAAGTTGACTGTGCATAAATTAATTTTAATTGCAAGCGCGGATGGAATATAATTTTTCGAAAAATTTTCTCACCGTAATTAAAATTTTGAAGTCTTTAAAGTGGTTTGAATGGTTAATTACGAAATCCTTTAGGTGTCATAAAATATTGAATTGCAAGTCTCAGAAGTTTCAGTGCAATATCTGTAAGCTAAATGAGGAATAATCTCTAATAATTTCCATTTTTATTTTTGTTCATTTTAAAAAGACAAGTGTTTCTCTAAATTTCTTCGCAAAACCTGAATTTGTTATATTTTATGAATAAAGTACAGAAGAAACTAGTGGTTAATTTAGTGAACAATTGAAGCAATTTTTATTTAACTTGAAATAATTGAGTGAAAATATTGGATTGAAATTAGCAGAGCTGCAACTAAGCCTTTTTTTCTACCAATGCGAGTTGATAATTTTACGCCGCCACAAACCAAATAGCGCCGCATGCCAATATTTGAACATTTTCAAGGTTGAAATTGTAATTTTTTGCTTGATACGCCCAGCACGGGGACACCGGCGGCACAGTTATCAATTAATCGTTTGAAGGTCTCCTTGCTTTAAAACAATGTTTTCTAATTCCTGATGATGATTAGCATCAGAATAACATCTTTTCCATAATTTTCTGACAATAAGAATAGCTTTTAAAAGCTTCTCCAACCACCTTCAACCGAACCCCTTAATTTATTTTCCAGATTCGAAAGACTCAGGTACGGGATCAAGTGAAGATGGTGATCGACCAGCACACCGTATGGACCTTCTGCACGGGTCTGGAGGACCTGGCGGTTTTGCTGTGAAGGCGGAAAGTGAGTGGAGTGAGTCCAGGGCTGATAGTGGTCCGGATAGTCCCGAGTGTCTCTTTGATCAAAGGGAACCAAGGCATCCAATGCAACTGCAGCATCCGGCATACCTAGCGTCATCCCGGCTCCTGCGCCATCCATCCCCTGAAGCAACCTCTCCAGGAAGTCATCACATACCACCCAGTACGAGCGCCTCATCAACCGGAAGCCCCATCACCAAACCCAGAATCTGGTCCCTCGCTGACATGGCCAGCAAGGATGGTGACCAACCTAGTCCAAATTCCGCGAGTCTGATGTCCTACAATTCATCAGGTGGTGGAGGAGGAGGTGGTGGAAAAATTGTGAGTCCTCTCGCGAGTAGACTGCCACCTCATCACCCCCTTCATCCGGCGATGCATCATGGATCCCAGTTCGTCAGACCTCATCCGGACTTCTACAGAAATTTCTATGGTTCTCCACATCTAGGCTCCGGGGACATGTCTCTCCTTGAAAGTTATTCGAGGACTCTTGGAAGCCTGAGTGGTGCGCCAGGAATGTTGACCTCCACCTCCTCCTCCTCTGACGTTAAACCTTTCCCCCCGGAGGTAAAACCTTTCCCTTCGGAATTAAAACCCTTTCCTGCAGATGCTAAATCCTTTTCCCCGGACACAAAACCCTTTTCCCCGGATTCTAAATCTTTTTCCGGGGACGTTAAACCCTTCTCCATGAATGGAGGATCTGGTACCAGACCTTCAGGTGGAATTTTGACATCATCTTCGGGAGTCTCACCCTCGTCTTCGTCTTCGGCATCCTCGGCTGGATCCGACCAATCACCCCATCCGAGTGGCGGTCACCCGCCGTCGGAATTGAAGTCTCCCGGACGAGTGTGATTCCATTAGTGAACTGTTGGGGTATTCGAAAGACAGTTATCATGACAATAAGAGACTATAAATTTGTAATTAGTGTACAGAATGCAATCCCTTTGATTCTCTCCCAGAGAAGATTCGCCCTGCTGCTTCCAGATAAAAATGATATAAAAAGGATTGAGAGTAGTAAAGTCCAGAAGTAGTGAAGTTATCGAAATACCTTTAGATAGTGTCGTATAAATATTATACATACATACAAATATACATAATTATTAATATTATTTATGCGTTTGTAAATAGTAGGTCTGGACTGTCCAGCCAGTGTATGTATTGTATGTAGAGTAGTGTGATAATTATTGAATTGATAATTATGAAATAATTATTATTGTAATAATTATTATTATAAAGTATAATAATTATTATTGTATCTGAAATCCTAATTCATACTAACGATCGATGACGATTATTATTACGACAGTGATGATTATTATGATTATTATTATTGTTATTGCAATGTTTATAATATTATCGATTCACGTCAACTCAGTCGGTCATGATGAGGTATGGATCGTTGATCGCTGCGGCACTTTGCGAGTCAAATCACATTCGATTGAAACGGTTAATGAGTATTTTAGGCTTTTAATTGGAAAGTGTTTAATTACGCTTTTTTATCGTGATCGAAAAAGGATTTGTTGCTTTTAATCGAAAGAGAATCGACTCGCAATCTGCCTCAATTAATCGTACTTCCCATTGCGTCGCACCTTCTCGATGATTGGACGAATATTGTAGAGTCTATTAAGGTCTTTTTAGACAAAGAGGCTGTGACGCAAGGATTGTCTACATATCATGTCATGTCGTGAGTGAACGATCGCCATCACCTTTTAGTCATTCGTGTCCAAATTTCATCGTTTACCTGCCGATACCACATTGGCAGCGGCGGGTGGCCTCTGTCCTTTCGCAATAAACGAATCATTATGAAATCATTAAACATTCTCTTTTATTGAATAATACCTTATCCCTATTTCCTATTTTACTTTTCAATCAATTAGGCTAAATTGGAACCTGATTATAAATATTTTTCATAGCATTTATAAACAAATTGAATTTTTTTTTAAATAGGTACTTTTACGGTATTAAATAGAAGTTGCTCATTTTGAAGGGTGGATTAAATTTATAGTTCCATTGATGGGTATAGCTGACAAAAATTTTTATTGTCTTCATTGCTCATCTGCAGAAAGATCCTGAATTAAAGTGAATTGGTCTGATTTAAGTGATGAAATAATACATTTCAAACGGATTTTTGACAATTTTTAGTTAATAGGACGAATCGGACTCTTTTGTTTTGTGATATAATTTTTTTTGAATATTAACCATTTTCAGAAGGCACCTTCTGAGGACCTTTTAATTATCGTGGAGGATTAGAAATTAGATAAGGAGTCGTCCATATATTACGTAACGGTTTGAGAGGGTAGAGAAGAGTGTTTAAAAAAAATGTAGATATCACTTTTGGATGCGAAAATTATTGCAAATTTTTTATGTGTACATGATTCGATAGCAAATAATAATATAAAATTATATTTTAGACAAAATAAGTTCATATCAAGTTAAAATTTTTTGAAATGCCAACGAAATTACATGTTTTTGCATTGGGTTAAAGGCATACTTATTTACATTTTTTCAAGTGTTTTTCATCAAATTAGTTTTAATCGAACGAAAGAAATACACTACTATTTTAATAAACGTGAAAACAAAAATTAACATACTTCTTAGGACACTTAAAAATAGGTAAAAATAGAAAATTAGCACCATGAAATGTTGAAAAGTTTCTGTACACAAAACGAGAAAAGATAGATGAAAGACATTTTTGAAATTTTTGAATCAGTGTTCCCTAAATCCAAAATAATTTAGTATATTTCTTCATATTTCAAAAAATTGCGACTTGATAAAAAATGATTGTTTTTCTAAAATATGATGTTATACGATTTGTTATCAAAATCTGTAGACATATAAAATCGACAATAATGTTCGAACTCATAAAAAATATTTTATTTTCAGTGAACAAATCAGAAGCACCGAAAAATCCTGAAAAAAATTCCTCAAAAAGAAAATATTCGAAATAGAAAATTGCCGAAATGATAAAATTGCCGATTATTTGAAATTCCTTCGAGAACTCCCGAACTGAAACATTCCTGAATAAGAAAATTCTCGACAGATTAACAAATTTAAACATTTCTGATAACAGAAAATGTCCGACATGAAATTGCCGACATAAAATATCCAGTACATTGCAGACCAAAGGAAATTCTCGAATGTTAAATAATTCCCCAATGTATAAACAATTTAAAAATCTTAAATAAATAATAAATAAAATAACATAATTTTATTTAAGAAACATATTTTTTATTTGATTTATTATTTATTCTTGACTAATTATTATTTATTTTTTGTTATTTATTATTTTTTATTTTTATTTTGTATTTTTATTTTTTGTTTATTGACCGATTTCCTGGCGATGTCACGAAATTGTTTGCGGTTGAAACATATTGTTTTTCAAGGCAAAATTACAGAAACTTTAAAAACAATTTAAATCATCAAAAGGAGATTAAAAGATTAACATTTAAAGAAACTAGAGTCAATTTTCTCAAAAAAGCCACCTTTGATTATTTTTTATATTTTTTTAGATTTCTTTGAGAAAGATATTTTATGATTTTTTTCCGTTAAATAGAATTTTTTTTATAATATAGAAAAGTTTGTCAAAATATCAATTCTTTTTTTTAAGATTCATAATTTAATTTCTTAAACAAACTTAAATCATATGCATTTACAGAATATGAAGTTACAGAAAACAGTAATATCAGGTCTTTTAAATTTTAAACAAAAAGTTTAGGAAATTATGATTATTGCTGTTTTTATTTAAAATCTAATAGATCTGGTATTACTCGATCCTGTAACTTTATTTTCTCAAAATGTATATGATTTTAGCTTTTTTAGAACATAAAATTATGAATGTTTAAAAAAAGAATTGATATTACAAAAAATGTATTTTACATTATTAAATAAAGTCTTCCTATATGAAGAAATAGTTTAGCGAGAAAAAACTTACAGGATGTCTCCTTCATATCAGTATGAACCAAAAAAAAAAATGAAAGGGGAGCTTTTTCAGAACATTGGCTCGTTTAATCTTATTGAAAAATGTACGCAATTTTCACAATTTAAAAAAATTTTCAAGTTTTTTAAAACGATTTAAAAGAGTTTCGAATATTTTATAATGTCGGAAATTTTATCTCTGGAATCATATCTATATCAGGAATTTCCAAATTAAGTAATATTATAAATTATCGGGAATTTTAAATTGTTGGCATTTTTTTAATTTTGAGAATTTTTTTTTTCGAATATTTTCTTTGTAGGGATTTTCAGTTGTCCCTACATAGGTGCAACTTTTCAATAAATATTATCTCTTAAGAGTAGTTTTTGGGGATTCTAGGATTCAAAAAAAATTTCGAAATGAAATTCAAAACTGTAAAAGAATGTTTAGAAATGTTTAGAAATGTTGGGATATGTCATATAGATCATAGTTGCATATCAAAGTAATGTTTACTTAGGTATAGATTTAGGTTCATGCTCATAGGGATCAGACCCGGACAGTGTCGGGAATATTATTTTTTGGGATTTTCAGTCATACGAGTACGATACGAAACCACCTTCTAAACAACAATTCTTAGAGGATTTCTAAGTTTTAAAAGCTACATGCCTAGACAAGAAGAAGAAGAACAAGTAGAAGAAAAGAAGAATGGATGTAATTTTTCAATAACTATTATCTTTAAACTCTATTTTTCGGGATTTTGGGATTCAGAAGATTTTTTCGAAATGGAATCCGGAACTGGAAACGAATGATTAGAGATTTTGGGACATATCACATAGATTAGAGATGCATATCAAGACAATGACTACTTAGGGTCAGATTTAGGATCATGCTCATCAGGAGCAGACTGGAACAGTGTTGGGAATTTTATTTTTCGGGATAATCAGTGACCCTGGCATGAATATAAACAACTTTTCAAAAAACAAATTTTTTTGACGATTTCGAAGTTTTAGAAGGTTACATGCCTGGAGAAGAAGAGCAACAAGAAGAAAAGAATGGCTGCAACTTTTCAAGAACTATTAGCTCTCAACTGTCTTTTTTGAGGATTTTGGGATTCAGAAGATTTTTTCGAAATGGAATCCAGAACTGGAAAAGAATGATTAGAGATTTTGGGACATATCATATAGATTAGAGTTACATATGAAAGATAATTGCTACTTAGGATTAGATTTAGGATCATGCTTATCAAGAGCAGACTGGAACAGTGTTGGGAATTTTATTATTCGGGATCTTCAATCATCCCGGTGTGAATCGGAACCACTATTTAAACAAACATTCTTTTGTATTTTTTCGAAGTTTTAAAAGCTACATGCCTTGAGAAGAAGAACAACTAGAAGAAAAGAATGGCTGGAACTTTTCAAGAAGATAATAATCTTTCAACAGTATGTTTTGGGGATTCTGAGATTCAGAATATTTTTTCGAAATGGAATCCAGAACTGAAAAATAATGGTTAGAGATTTCGGGACACATCACCTAGATTATAGTTACATATCAAAGATAATTGCTACTTAGGACTAGATTTAGGATCATACTCATCAAGAGCAGACTGAAAAGGGTTTGGGAATTTTATTATTCGGGCTCTTCAGTCATCTCGGTGTGAATCGGAACCACTATTTAAACAAAAATTCTTTTGTGTTTTTTTGAAGTTTTAAAAGCTACATGCCTGGAGAAGAAGAACAAGAATAAGAAAAGAATGGCTGCAACTTTTCAATAACTATTATCTCTCAACTGTTTTGGGGATTCTGAGATTTAGAAGATTTTTAAAAATGAAATCCAGAACTGGAAAAGAATGGTTAGAGTTTTTGGATCATATTACATGGATTAGAGTTGCATATCCTTATAGGTTCCTTATAGGGACAGACATAGGATCATGCTCATCGAGAGCATACTGGAAAAGTTTGAGGAATTTAATTTTTTGGGATCTTCAATCGTCCCGTGATATATCAAATCCACTTCCAAACCAACAATTTGTTTGACGATTTCGAAGTTTTATAAGCTACGTGCCTGGAGAAGAAGAACAAGAAGAAAAGAATGGCTGCAACTTTTCAATAACTATTATCCCTCAACAATATTTTTTGGGGATTCTGAGATTCAGAAGACTATTTTGAAATCGAATTCACAACTGGAAAGAATGGTGGCAGATTTTTGGTCAATTCACATAGTAGAGTGGCATATCAAGGATAATGGCTACTTAAGGATAAACATATTAGATCATGCTCATCGAGAGCATACTGGAATAGTGTCTGAAATTTAATTTGTTGGGTTCTTCAATCGTCCCGGGATGAATCGAATCCACTTCTAAAACAACAATTTGTTTGACGATTTCGAAGTTTTGTAAACTACGTGCCTGGAGAAGAAGAACAAGAAGATGAAAAGAATCGCTGCAACTTTTCAATAACTATTGTCTCTCAATTGAATTTTTTGGGG
>CAKNWT010292788.1:1155-12144 GCA_932066315.1 Andricus coriarius | reverse complement strand
TAATTCCTTATCGTTAATATTTAATAAAAATTAAATTATTAATATGAGTATTTTAAAAGTGTATTATTCAAGTAATTTCTGAAAACGAATTTCTAATTATTTTCGTAAAGCAAACACCACTCCTCACTTTATTCTGACATAAAATGACTGATTTACTTGTCACTTAGGAAATGACTGACCAATCAGTCACTTTTAGTGACTGAGAATCAGTCATTTTGAGTGACTGATTGAATCAGTCACCAATATTGACTGATTCATCAGTCAAAACGACTGTTTTGTCAGTCAAAATGACTGATTTGTCAGTCAAAACATGCTTGATTGATTGAATCAGTCAAATTTTGACTGATTTAAATTTAGAGTGTGGAAATGTAAATTTGAAATAACATTTTATTTCCATAAAAATTTATATGCATACGCATATTTCTCATTTTTTTTAGCATTCGTTCACATAAAACAAAGTAGTCGATCTTAATCATCACTGTAAATTTGATTGTAAACATTAATGTATAGATTAATATTTAAATTCCAAGAAGAGAAATGCTCTAGAAAAATTAATATATACATTCGTGTAAAAACGGTGTGCAATAGCAAACACTAAATTAGGTAAAAATCAATAATTGTAAGAAATGGAACTCTTGCAGAAATGCATATAAACATCAATTTTTTTCATATAGTAATGTTGAAGAAATTAGTTTCCTGTAGAAAAATACTTTCAGCAAATTTCAGGCCGATATTCCTATTAAAAATTCAATCCTATACTTGTGCCGGCAGTAAATTTACCAGAGAACCATCCAAATTCTCCTTCATAGGTTCATCTAAAATGAAACGAATGTCTATTAATATTACCTTCAAATCACTTTTTTTAACGAGCCCGAGGTTTACCCGACCTGGCTCGTCGGGCTCGGGCTTTCAAAAATTTTGCATATCTCTAATCCTTACACAAGGACAAGCACGGATTCTTTAATTACTCCTTTCACGTCGACTTCCGTTTCGTTTACATCTAATCCCATACGTTCTTTTTCATCCCACACAGAAATATCATATGGTACATTCAGTGAGCCTGTAGAAAAGAAAATGTTTTACACATTAGACGTATACTAAATAGTACATGCATTTCCGTCGAAAGGTATATGAAATTAACTTTGAACTTACCGAAGGGTAAGCAACCCATTTATTAATATTAATATTTTATTAAATATTGTACGCACGTGGTAATCTTAATGTAGGCACAGCTGACTTAGATAATCTCTTAAAAATAAAGCAATTTAATTCAAAGTGTTCTTCACAAAAACACTCTTCTTCTTCAATTTTTTCAACGGCATTTTCAAAAGAGTAGCATTCCCACACGCCGAAAGCCACATTAAAAATCGGTCCTTTTGCAAATCTGGATTCGGAAAATAGTAAAACGGACCTTCTTTGGATCCGCAACCATTAATTATACAGGTTCTACCCATATTTATCTGAAATTTAATATTTTACATTCAGAAAATGATTATTTACAATTCTACATTGCAGAAAGTGAGGTTAGGAATATATACTCCCACTACTATACACTTTTAAAACGTCATATAAACTTACATTTACAAAAATATGAATACTTACTTTTTATTATTCTTCTATCACACCTTCCACTATTTCCTCCAAATAATTTGTCGTGCCCTTTTACGATTTTTTTAAAAATGTTTACTGGCATGGACATGGTGTCCCGCGAATTACCCGCATTTTTGTTGATTTTTGTGTGAGTCTTATCACTGACAAGAAGTTCACTTGTGTTGAAGTCGATGTGGCGCCATCGCCGGACGTTTACCGGTACTTCTTAGCCAAATTGCCCAAAACATTAGGAACACGAGAATACATTGCAGTTTGGAGGGCCTGGTCACATGGCCTTAAAGGTCGACTTCGAATGCTGCGGCTGATCCCAAGCTGGCCGCACGGTAGGCGTTGCATGCGTCTCTCATTGTACTGCTTCTCATTAAATCTTATCGCGCCCTTTTCAATGCTGCTGCGGCAGGAGTGCGACATTTATGCGACAGAAAAAGCTGGACGGCGCGACTGCTTGTAGTAGCAGTGTAGATGCACAGCCTTGATGTGGAAAATTTATTTTGTGATCAACGAATCTAATTCAAGAAGATTCAAAGTTAGTGGAATTCGTGCGAAGGCATCCCTGCATATTTGATGAAAAAAAAAAACAATTCTACAAGGACCTTAATATCAAAGACAAGGTGTGGGGAGACATTGCGGAAGCCATTAATCAACCTGGTAAGTAAAATCTATTATTTATCTGTCTTGATAATTTACAAAATAATTACATAACATACATGCATTACTACATAATACATGATTACATATATAAATAAGTACATACGCTCATTTATAAATAAATATGTGATAAATTTTCTATTTGCATGTAAAACAAAACGTTCCCAAGCGCGTAATTATTTTATTAGGTTTTGTCAGTCCTATTGACATGTTTCAATTCCCATGGCACTGAACCAAGATCACTAATGAATTAATCAGTAAGATTTGACTAATTACATATTTCATACAAAGCCTAAGCAAATAATTACATTGTGGTAACGTTTTATTGTACATGCAAATAGGAAATTTATCACATATTCATTCAGAAATGAGTGTATATAATTATTTAAATATGTAACCATGTATTATGTAGTAATGTATGTATGTAATGTAGGCAAATAAATAATAGATTTTACTTACAAGGTTGATTCATGGCTTCCGCAATTTCTCCCCGCACCTTGTCTCAGATATTAAGATCATTGTAGAATTGTGTTTTGCATCAATTATAGTACCTACTGATGTTGAATAGGGAATTTTAAAAAGAAATAATTCGAGAATAATATAAAAATTATAATTTATATTATTAATAGAAATTATATAATTATAATAATATAATTCTGAAATGGATCAGAGAATTTTCAAACAAAATTTTAATAATTAATAATAGTTTTATCAATATTAGGCTTATTGGCTGCTTCACATTTCCACATGACTTCCCCTGCAGTTAATCTTCCATTATTGACAGCACATACTTAAATTGTTGAATATTCAACCGGAAACATGTTGGGAGCACTGCGTCGTCATTTTTCTTTAATGTCTCTCTATGAGAATCTTTTGGAACTCCTAAAGATCACTTGTCGAATACAAGGCCTGGGGTTCATTCCGAACTGCATCTTTTAATAAAATTAATAAAAGATCTTCCTCCTCGTCAAGGAAATTGAATGATAATTTTAATCTTTCTGCCATTGCTTGCAATAACCTACTGTCGCAGACGATGAAAGTGTACGGATTATAGTGGATGTAGTCGTCACATCGGAAATCAAACATGTGACTTTGCCGCACAGCCGGATTCGCAGGAATCAGGCCGTGCGACTAGCTTCGAATCAGCAGCAGCATTCGAACTCCACCTTAAGCTTTAAACAGAATGAGTTTTTCAGAGTGATCTATGGGGGCGCTATATTTTTTCCATTAACTCTAAACAGTGGTGCCACTTAACGGAAAGAAATGAAACTACAACTGTAATCCCTTCAAACAAGGCAGTCGTATAATCACCATCAAACTTCACCTATCAAGTAATTTCGTTTGATCGCTCAATTTAGTCCGGCCTTACCACCCTGAGGTGATCAGCGATACTGATCTTTCTCATTCACACCTTTCCAAAATACCCTCACCTTCAACGCAGAACGTGACACTACAAACGGGTATAAACGTTAAAGTTTGGAATCCCAAAGGGCACAAGTGCATAAGTGTGAAAGGAGCATAGGTGCCAAATTTCGGGTTATCAGTGCCCAAGTTGGCACTGCAAAACGGAATAAGTGCCCAAAATTTGCACTCCAAAAGAGCATAAGAGAAAAATAGACTCCCCCACCCCCCATCATAAAACATCTTTTTAAGGGGGGAGTATAGTTAATTCGGTCAAAAAAGAAGCTATTTTTTTATATAAATTTACAACATCTGAAGAATGTCATATCCAAATTTTAAGCAAATCGGAGCAAAATTAAGGGAGATATGGAGTTTTGAAGGATAACTGCTCCCCTTCGGTTTTGTGTACGCAGCGTTGTTGCCAAGCAGCTTCTGCGCTCATTTGTTTTACACATTCAGTATGTACGGACCTGGCATCGAAGATTCTTTGTAAATATAAAAAGATACATTTTGGGATTTTTTCATGTTTAAAACTTGAAAAGCGTTTTTCTCGAAACCACGTTTTCAAAGTCGGTGACGGTTGTAGCTCAAAATCTACTGCATGGATCCTTTTGAAATTTGTTATACTATTTCTATACATAATTCATGAGGTAAGATGATCGAGTTTTTTTAAATAATATTATTATTATTATTATTAATTTTAGCATAACAAATGCGTTGATTTCTTAGAAAAAAAACGCGTTTTGACTTAGAAGTGTTGAAAAAAAGAAAAAAAAAAGAAAAAAAAGGAGAGCCATGTTACCTCGAGAAACATCTCACCTAACTAACGCACTTTGATTTTTTGATTTCTGATCATCCAGTGGTCAGTTAGAACCGTCACCGCAAAGTAACTTTCATTCGAGGTGCCTTCGGATATTTGCTGCCAACGGCCTATTTATTAATATTTTGCAGTGAAAATTAGTGAAAATATGGTTCAGATGTTCTATTATTATGTACTGATTAAAGAAATACACCAACATTACCTATATCGACTGAGAAAATTCTTGAAGATGTGCCTTTTTTTGCCCGAATTAACTATACTCCCCCCTTAAGGAAAACTAAAATGTAAAAGTTAAACATTTAAAATACTATATTTAAATAGGCTACGATACAATTTTTTGTAGCTGCATGTTGAAAACTTTAAATAATTTTTTAATTTCTGAATTTAATTGGCAAACAAATTTTCCAGGACAAGTAATCAGCAATCGTATAAATGCTATATGTGAGTTTTAAAAAGGTTTTCTGTATGAAGTATTTATGAATACTTACTTGGCGGCTGAGTTCACTATGCAGTTGATTTACAAGCATCCTGTGCTCTTGAAGGCAAATGTTCAGAAACTCGTTTTTTTCTGTTAAGTTACCCAATGAATCAACTTCAGTAGACTCATTGTTATCACCTAAGGCATCAGCAACAGAAAAAGCCATTTGTAACAAGTGTTCGGTTTGCAAAAATGAAGTATCTTCTATTACACCGAGTTCGAGTGAACTATTAGGTCGAGCATCAACATTCCTTATTTGATCAATTGCTGTCTCGTATTGACTGTTTTCCTCTACCGATAAATCACTTTTGATACTACTTTTATCAGTTTTTACCAAATTTGCAGGCGGATCAATATATTCTCTAGATTGTATTTCCTGAATGTTTATTTTTTGTGGACATGAATTTCCCTCACTTTTTTCAATTTTATAACGGATGTTTTTTTCCTGAAAATAAATAGCTTATGTCACAATTTAATAAGTTACTATTAGCACTATACAAAGTGATTCGAACCGAACTGATTTCCAACTTCATGAACGTCGGGAATCGATCTAAAGACTTTTGAACATTCCATCGCAATAAACACGATCCCCATTTAGCCGTTCGAATATCTTTCGAATCGACTTTCAACGCGCTCAGTCATTTCGAAAAAAAATTCGTTTCGAACTGGGCAGTTCGAAATTCCTCCGAATCGAATTTCGACAAGCTCAATTTTTCGATTCAAACTGGGCAGTTCGAAAGTTTTTCGAATCGAAATTATATTCTAATTCATTATTATGAACTTTTTATCCATTTTCGAGAAAATTTAGTTTGAAATATTATATATATGGAATATAGAATATAGAATTCGCCATATAGAATTTGGCGAAGAATATTCCATTCGGGCCGTAGTTCAGACAGTAGCGCTTCGGCTTCATAGCCGGAAGCTTACGTGTTTTATTCTCGTAAAAGCTCATCGTTTATCCGATGTGCGAGATGTCCTGATGTTTTCTACTTTCCATGTTTTTATGATACATATCACTCTGGCTTGGAATAGTAATTATATGCAAGTGAAATAGTGGAAATTGTACAAAATGTAATGTTATTAGTAATATTCTAGTTTGCAATATTGTAGTTAATGTATTTGTAGTGATTTGCATGCAAAAAAACTTGAAAAAATATTATCTATTCCAGGAAGCCAATATTTCTTTAATGATTCACGGTTTTTTTTGGTCTATTTTAGAGGGGACAATGACATTTATTTCGTTGTGGGGAACTGGGAACTTAAATAGAATGAACGAAGTTCAGTTCATTTTATTCCGTAACGAGGGGGTGCATGTACACATATCCTCCGCTCATATTTCAGAAACTTATGGTTTGATTTTCAATAAACTTGGTATACAAGGGTTTTTAGTGGTACTCTTTTCGATTTCTAAGTCAGAATACGAGATTCAAAGTGGCGTTTCCAACATGGCCGCCGTCAAAATTTTCCAAGCATACGAATGTTTTTTTAAATCCATAAAGTTCATATGACAAAGCTCTGCTGAGGACGATGTGTTCATCTTGGTTGAGCGGAAGATTCGAAAAGCCCAGGTTGACATAAACAGCAGAACGCTGTAGCGCGGCGTAGTGAACCTATAAGCAGGGAACATGCGAGTGCCATCACTATGATAAGTGCATTTTGACCACCATTTTGAGCTCGGACTTTCCCTGTACGAAATCGAAAAGAGCACCATGAAAACCCTTTGTCAGATGACCTTTATGGATTTCGAAAAATATTCGCATGTTTGGACCATTTTGAAGGCGGCCATATTAAAACCGCCATCTTGAAACTCGTATTTCTGGCTTAACGGTCAAAAAGAGTACCACTGAAAACACTTGCATACCAAGTTTATTGATAATCTAGCCACAATATTCTAAAATATGAGCGGAGGTTATGTGTACAACTGTACATGCATCCCCTCGTTACGGGGAAAATGTCACCCTCCCCTCTAAAATAGACAAAAATCGCCTATTTTCAACATCCTCCTTTGTCGTTTAAAAAAACTCGTTCATACATTTAATTAATTTCAAATTTTGGTAAATCACCCTCCATATTTTAGTAATCGTAGTAAGTAGTGAAACGGCCAATTGCGGGTAAATAATAAACATCAGTTTATGGT
The DNA here is from genome assembly GCA_932066315.1 of Andricus coriarius. Lineage (NCBI taxonomy): Eukaryota > Metazoa > Arthropoda > Insecta > Hymenoptera > Cynipidae > Andricus > Andricus coriarius. The sequence continues at coordinate 5,046 of CAKNWT010292788.1, read as the reverse complement.
ATATGGTTGACTTCCTTGAAATCTTCTCTAAACTCGATTATTAAACTTGGTAAGGATGTTTCTGAAAAATGGGATCGTACAAATTTAATTTATAAACTCACTTGTAAAAATTGTGAGGCTTCTTATGTAGGCGAAACTAAGAGATCGCTAAAAACTCGCATAAATGAGCATGAAAAATATGGGAAAGAAGAATCTGTAATTAATTTACATCAGAATAAATTTAATCATAAATTTTATTGGATTAACGCAAAAATATTAGATTATGAGTCTGATTATAAAAAACGTCTAATTTCTGAGATGATTCATATTAAGAGTAATCCGAGTAGTATAAATAAAAAAGAGGATATTCATGCGTTAAATTTCCGATATTTCCCTATTCTGCAAAAATTCAATTAATAATATTTCATTTACCTACACATTCAGATTCTTTGACACATATGTTTTCACGCACACACTGAAATGCACGATAGATTATATACCACTTGTATTTATTATTGCTCACTCAGTCTCCGTTGTGTCGTCCTTAACTACATACGACTTATGCTAATTTGGCATATGACTAGTTGAAAATTTCGAGACCATATTGGTAATTATGAATTTTAAATGCAGTGTTATTTGATACCACTGTGATGTAAAAAAGTGGTTTGTTTTCAATGTGAATTATTTTTTAATAAAACAAATCTTTTTAGCCTGATGAGGCCAGAAAACCAATCTGGCGAAACGTCGTAATACCATAAACTGATGTTTATTATTTACCCCCAATTGGCCGTTTCACTACTTACTACGATCATTTAATTAATTGGTCAACATTTTGCAAAAATTAACATCATTTATATACCAATAAAATTGTTTGCCAAAAACATAATAAGGTTGAAGAGAGTCATTTTTTCGGTAAAAGGGCATTAACAATTATTATTAGCACGATTTTCTCCCTTTGTAAGGATTTTGACTTGCATAGTGTTAACAATAAACCTTCTCTTCAATATTGAACGATGATTTGGATGATTCGGAAGTTTATTTTAAAATGCTACATTTATGTACATACAATTTATTTTACATTAACATGATATTAAGAGTTTAATAATTAAGTTAAATTATCAACGTTTTATTTAATTAAACTGGGAGTTCAAAAGTCAGTTAAAAAAAAAAATAACGATTCGAACTGGCCAGTTTTAAAGTTTTTCGGATCGACTTTCAACGAGCTCAGTTTCTTAATACGGAGTTCGATATATATATGTGACCGTCCGCGAAGAAAGGGACCTAACGCGCGTTAGCTTCATTTTACAGAAGGCGCGATTGAAGAGGCGGTCCAACACAGGATCTCCACAAGAGGGCCTCACTTTGCAGATTATTATCAATACGAATTTTTCAGATATAGAAATAATATTTTTTATGATGAAAGGACACATAAAAAGCTATCGATTGGTGTGAAAAACTAAAAAACGATTTTTTCCGCGTTAGGTCCCTTTCTTCGCGGACGGTCACATATTTAAAAAAAGGTTAATCAACCTTCGCAGAGTCCCACTGCGAGCAACTGCCACCTATGAAAATTACACCGCCTCCCAATAGAACCGCAGAAAATCACACCTATGGTCCCGTCTCACGACCGAAAGCTACCCAAGGATGACAGCTTTCTGCATCCATCTCGCAAGGGCCTTGGCATATTTTTGGCACGCGGATAAGGCTTTAAAGTTACGGACCAGTGATAGTTTCGCACCTCCGAGAGCACCGATCACAATAAAAATTACTTTAACCGAATATTTTGGGAACAGTCGTTGCAGCTCCCTCTTTTTTCCAGGTCTTGATACCTCTCTTTCGTTTCCTTCTCCTTGGCAGTGACGTTGTAGTCGACAGAAGCCGAGAATTCGAACACAAATATAGTTCGTTTCTCGAGGTCTTGGAGAACGATGTCAGGCCTCGAGTGTGCAATGGAGACTGCTTTCCGAAAATCGTAGTTCTAGAAAATTTGACACTTCTCGTTTTGGACAATTGACTCTATCTTCCTAGAAGCGTCCGGCAGGGCAGGGTCGCGGCCAAAACGGTAAGAGCGACAAAGATCGTGTTAAATGTATGTATGTATGTATGTATATTTATTGCCTCTAAGAATACAAGATTCTGTGGCAAGGGAATGCCACTATTACAAAACGATAAAATTAAGATAAATTACAAAATAAAAGAAAAGTTATAATGTCGTATGTACAATAGGTTGTTAATTTATATTGGTTGAGTTCGAGCAGTGTGCTATTCAAATAGAGAGAAAGCTCTAATTTTTAAACATGTACTTATAAAGTTGTATATATCGAGCGAAGCATTCCAGGGTTTATTTATATTTGACAACAAGATATGCAGATTGTTCTCGGTTACCATACCAATGTTAGGCAAGTAATGGTTTCTAATGGACGAGTAGATTGGACATTTGGCGAGGATGTGTAAGAGATCTTCATTTTCTCTTAGATTACATAACTGGCAAATCTGTTGTGGATCAATTACAGTTGTTCCAGCTTTAGAGGTCAACTTAATGGTGAATCTGGAGGAAGTTCTTAGTTGAGAGAAAATGCGCTTAAAAAGGAAAGGAGCTCTGAATAGCAGATATTGCTGGGGTAGTGCATCATTGTGTAAAATTTTACTGTAAATATAACTAAAATTACTGTGTTCCAATCTTAACAGATCCCGCGAATGGAAAAAATCACGGTAGCTATCAGCTATAGTATCAATTTGAGTTATAAGATTGGGACCATTGAGATCCATAAGATTGTGACTTATGCCCGCTTCCTCCAAACATCTAATAAGTTGACCTAGCCAGTTATATTTAAAATTTCTGCTGTTTGCGGTTTTTTTTAAATATTTGGTATGATACACAGGGTAGACCTAGTTCCAATCTGACAACGAAGTCAGGCGTATTTCTGGGTAGGCGCAAAAGATTTTTGAAAAAACGGACTTGAGCTTTTTCGAAGACATCTAGATAATTTAATCCGATAATGTCGGCCTAATACAATAAGCAACTCTTTATAATAGAGTCATGAATTTTGATAATGGAAGACCACGAGGAGCACTTAGTTCTAGTTAGAATATTGAACGCCGAGGCTGAGGCTGAGTTGGCTCTGCTAACTGCTGCATGTGCAGCTAAGTTGAAAGCACCTGTTCTAGAAAAAATCGTACCCAATTATTCAAAACAAGGAACAAACTCCAAAGAGTTACCATCATATTTGAGACCTAGGAGTTTTGCGCTGATCCGACCTTTCTTGAATATAGTGTATTTAGTTTTGTTATTATTAACTGTAAGTTTGTTTATATTACAATACTCTTGGAGAGCATTGAGTTTTCTAATTGCGTCTATTTTAGATTCTGCAAAAATAATTAAGTCATCCGCGTAAGTCAGCACAATAATGTCCGTGTCACCCATAATTCTGACACCCACAAGACCTTTTTGTCTAAAAAAAATCTCGATATCCGAGGTTAAGAGGTTAAACATGACTGGACTCAAAATCTCTCCCTGTAGAATTCCCTCAGTGACCGGCAATTCCTCCGAGAACTCGTTCCCCACCTTAATGCAAGTTGAGGCTCTCACATACAGACTTTTTAGAATTCTAATTATTTTTTAGCTGACCCCAATATCAAAAGGTTTTGACCAGATGTGAGAGTGATTGACCGATGGGAAAGCTCTTGAAAAATCCACCACAATGGCATAGATATGTCTATTCTTTTTTTGTAAGTAAATTTGTGAAACAGATGCCAAGGTGAAAATATTATCCATACAGCCCCTACCTCGACGAAAACCTGCTTGGGCTTCCGGAATAATGTGACACAACGACTACCATCTTTCCAATCTAGGGATTAGCCAATTGGGCGGCAAGTTTTTGTAAACATTATTTGAGATTTGATCCGGCCCCG
>CAKNWT010292787.1:15905-30239 GCA_932066315.1 Andricus coriarius | reverse complement strand
TTTCGATTTAACATATAAAATAGTTAATCTGAAATGCTAATATACAATAGTATACACGCTAAGAGAAATTATGAAATGTTAAAAAAAAATTTTTAATTTCCTAATTTGGGGTGAAGCAAACATAATTTATTAATCAATGTTCCTGAAAAACTTAATGATTCTCAAAATGAGTATTCATGTGTTCGGACGTCTGCTTAATTAAGCTCAGGTCACAAATCGTGGTATTCTAGGTATTAGATTCCTGGTAACATATGACGAAAATTATAGTATGGAAAACAAAAACCTGTGTACTGTGGCTGAAGCTCAAGATCCAAGTGATGCAGTAAATTTAAATCTGGTACAGCTTATGATACAAGGAAAAATTAAGACCCTATACGATATTTTTGACTTCTTGCAAGCCAAAGTAGTTAACAATAATATGATGATTGACGCTTTAAGAAGTTCTACAGACGAAAATTGGAAAGAAATACAAATTGGCATTGAGCTTATTACGGGGTAATTCCGAGGGGGGAAATAGGAAGATGAAAACCGAGAGAGGGTAGAGACATAAAGAAACTCCGAATGGTTAAAAGACAATGACATTTATTGTCACTTACATATTGGCGTAAGCCGATGACCCGTGATCAGGCGTCAATGGAGAAACAGGGTCTCAAGCCAGTGGGCGACGAGTTGAGTCCGGCAGAGGATCGACGTCGGAGGGTGGTTTCCCAGGAGGCGGCTGATGGTCGATCCCAGGAGGAACTTTGGGTATTCCCCGAAACAAGGTCACTGTTGCGTTTTGCAGAGAGGGTGCTAGAGAGCGATTCGCTCCAGCGACGAGACGAGAGTGACGACGACGCGACGGGCCCCCGTGCCGTCGCCGCCCGGGGGGGGCGCGGGGGGGTCCCGCCTTATCTCGGGCGCGGCCCGGCAACCCTTTCATGCAAGGGCGTGCCGAGTTCCTTTTAATGGTAACAATTCTATTACAGTCTGGAGTTGTACAATTTTTGCTAAGTTTAAATTATTTTTCGTTGTCTAAAAAGTCATATCGTATCTAAATAGATTCAGGTATTAATCCTTCGAGAAACTGAAATTGTCGTTTTTTACAATTGTCCCTAGTTTTGTGCTATAAGTTCCTGTTTTCTCGTTCTCTTTTTCGATTCTGATCCTCCTTCATGGTTATCTTCTTTCTGAAACAAATATGAAGAAAAAAACGCAAAACTCGTCCGTGTAGTCAATTGTCGTGGAGATTTCTTGCTTTTAGAGTCGATTGTCCTTTGAGTCTGTTTTTCGTTTGAGATCAAATGCTGTTGTTTTATTTATTTATGTATTATTTTAATTGTGAATTCCATTCAAACTATGTAATTTAGTTTATTAACAAAAAGTCAGAGTCAATTTGTTTCCTGTTATAGAATTTTTAATTCTGTGTTTCACTGTTTGTACTTCCTTTCTAAGGTTTATTTTTCTTCTTGTATTGTTATTATATTATCGTCTTTTTCTTTCTTCTCAAAGAAGACTGTTACTTCTGTCTTGTATCAGGAGTCAAAATGTTGTTATCTTTTAAATTATTTGTTAGAGTCGTTTCACAGTAGTTGTGTTCAGAGTGTTGTTTATAGTTCTGTTTGAGTTCATTTGTGTCGTTAATGCTATTGATCCAATGCCATGTTCGGCTTTATTTAGGTCTAGCTAATCTTACTTAAACTCGTTTATATTTCTTACGCCTATGTGCCATTATCTATAATTAGGTTTTCTAATTTAAAATCATTAATATTCCATTCACCTATACTTTTTCCTTTAAGGTTTTTCAATTCCTAGATCGTTGGGGAAATTTTCTTTTTGATAATAAAAGGACCTTCATACTGATCGTATAGTTTTCCTGACTTTTTATCCGCTTTCTTTGATAGTCTTGTTACCCTTTTCAAAACCCAACGCCCTTTTTAAATTCTACGGGTCTTCTTCTTAAATTGTAACTGTTAGCTTGTCTTTTATTTGCTGTATCTAAATTTTTATGAACCTCTTCTTTTATTATTTGTAATTTTCTTAATCCATCTGTCCATTTATCGACACTTTGAAATTCTATCTCACTATCAATTTCTAAATTTTTTCTTAGGGACTGGAGTGGTTCCAATTCACGACCTAAGTCTAAGACCGCACAGGTAAATTGTGTTGATGAATTTTTACTGGTATTTATTGCAAATTGTAGGTCATCTATATATTCGTCCCAGGTAGAATGATCGTTATCTAAATAGGTTTTAATTATTTGTTTAATTGTTCCATTGTATCGCTCGGTTGGAAATGCTTGGGGATAATATTTTGGGTCTTTCGTGTGCCTGATACCAAATTTCTCTGTCAAGTCTGTTAATGTCTTATCTACAAATTCCGTGCCATTATCGGTGTGGAGAATCCGCGGTGTTCCCCAACGCGAAATGACACGCTTATGGAATTCTGACTCTATTGTGATCCCGTTAGCTTTTCTTATCGGAATTATCTCTACCCATTTTGTGAAAATATCTACAAAAACTAATAAATATTGGTTTTTTCTCTTTTTTGAAATCGGTAATGGTCCCATGATATCTGCAGCAATCATGGTCCATGGTTCTTCAACGATTCTTTTTCCTATTAACCCTATTTTCGGTTGGTTACTCGGTTTGGTTCTTTGACAGACTTTACCATTTTTTACATAATTGATTATCTCTGAATACATCCTTGGCCAGAAGTAGTACTCAGAAATTCTCGCATGTGTTTTTTCGGAACCTAAATGTCCTGCTAGTATGTCATCGTGATTTTCTTTTAAAACCTGTATTCGTAATTTTTTGGATACGACAAGTTTCCATGGGTTAGAGTCTGGTAATAGAGTAGATTTTAGTGGGTCAGTTCTGTAAAAATAGAGTTGCGAATCTCTTATTCGCCATTTCGCGTGTTCTTCCGGTCTTCTTGTCACTTGTCTGATTTTAGTTGAGTACCAGTCGTCTGTTTTGTCGTTGACGTCTGCTTTTGGTTTTTCTACACTACAGGCTAATGCGAATGCTATATTTTTCGCTGGTTCTCCTGATCTCGAAAGAGCATCAGGGACGAAATTTGAACTACCTTTACGGTATATGACTTCGTAATCATATTCAAGGAGTTCTAGCGCCCATCTGGCTAATCGGCCAGTGGGGTTTTTTAAGTTATGAAGCCACTTCAATCCCAAGTGGTCTGTGATCACTTTAAAACTGTAACCTTCTAATATGGCCTAAATTTTCATATGGCCTAAACTACCGCTAGGGATTCCTTTTCTGATGTCGAGTAACGAGATTCTGCGCCGTTTAGGCTTCTACTCGCGTATGCTATCACGTAATTTACGCCATTCATTGTTTGTGTTAGTACGGCTCCTAACCCCGTGTTACTTGCATCGGTTTCGAGTAGAAAGAGTTGAGTTAAATCTGGGCAGGTTAATATAGGTGCTAAAGTTGAAAGGTCTTTAATTTTTTGGAATGCTTCGTCCTGCTCTAAACCCCACTCCCATGGTTTATCTTCTTTAAGTAATCTGTTCATTGGTTCTATTATTTCAGCAAAATGTGGAATGAATTTTCTGTACCAACTTGCCATCCCTATCATGCGTTGTTATTGTTTAATATTCTTAGGTTTAGGGAATTCTAGGATTGGTTGGACTTTTTCATTGTCTATTTGTACTCCTTTGTCGTTTACTTTAAACCCTAAATATTTTATTTCCGAGCAGCCGAACTCACATTTGTTCGGGCTGATAGTTAAATTTGCATCATTGATTTTATCTAATACAATATTCAAATATTTTAAATGGTCTTCAAAATTTTGAGTCACAATCACCATGTCGTCTAAATAACAAAAAACGTTTGGCTTTAAGTCCGGAGTAATAATTTTGTCCATCAGTCTCTGGAAAGTGGCTGGAGCATTGGTTAAACCAAATGGCATCCTCTTAAATTGGTACATGCCCTTTCCAGGGACTGTGAATGGTGTTATTGGTTTTGAGTTTTCTTCCAAAGGTATTTGTAAATAAGCTAATTTTAAATCAATTGTGGAAATGAATTTTGCTGATCTTAAAGTGTCTAGAATTTCTGTCACGAGGGGAATTGGGTAGAGGTCCTTTTTTGTAATATTATTAACCTTTCTAAGGTCTAAACAAAATCTTTAATCTTTTCCTGGTTTTTTTATCATGACTATAGGGTTCGACCAATCAGAGCAAGAGGGTTCTATAATGTCTTGTTCTAATAACTCATCGACTGTTTGATGAATTATTTCTTTAATTTTGGGGTTCACGTGGTAATATCGCTGTTTAATAGGGTCGTGTCCCTGTACGTTAATTTTATGTTTTTTTAGATGAGTTGCCCTATGTTCTCTTCCTTGGTAAACTTTTGTTTTTTCTTCTAAAAGTTTTTCTAATTGTTATTGTTGGCTTTCGTTAAGCTCAACAATACCTTCGCAAATTTCTGTTGGACAATTATTTTTTTCTTTGATTTCTCCTAAACTATCCGAAATGTTATTAATTAATTCGCTTTATTATTAAAATTATTCCATTGGTTTTTATTTTCTATTTCCCTTTTCTCGTTTATTTTTTGAGATTCCTTTTCTAATTTTTTCCGATAAGTAACTTATATTTTTCCAAAGGTTACTATCGCATTTTTTGTACGAATCCTCGTATTTACTATTATAATAAATCTTTTCTGAATTATTTTTATCCTTTTTCCTAATTTCAGGTTTACCTAAATTAAATGAGTCTTCTATGCTTGAGTCGTCGCTAGTGTCTTGGGTGGGGATGCTCTCTAGGGGTTGGAATTTTTTGCTCGTAGGGATGCTCATTAGGTTTGGGATATCCTTTGTAGGGTTTTTTACTGGATTTTGGGCGTTCTTGGTTTTTTGGGATTGGTTAGAATTGATATGTACTATGAGGATTTCACTATCTTTTAACTTTGGACTATTTTTTTTAAGCTCTCTGGTACTTTTAAATAATTTTACCTCCGAATTTCGGTTTATTATTTATTTTTCTATTTTCGTCTTTTTTAATCATTGATTCATTTCCAATTTTTACATTTTTACCTTCCTTTTTCTCTTTTGTTGTAATGTCAGGCTTATTTTCGGGTTTGTTTTCGGTTATTGGGGTGGGGAGCGATTTTGGATAAGTTTCCATAGGATAGAAGGTGGGGGGACTCCCTGGTAACCACCAAGTTTCCGAGCGATAGTTTAAAGTCCTTCGTAGGGCTTTTAGCATGCCCGTGGCTATAATGCCTACAGAGTTTAATTTTGGGACTAACCTGAACATTACATGTTTAGTGTGTCTTCCAACTCTAAATGGGATTACTACTTGCCCAATTATGTCGACTGTTTCGCCGTTCGCGACCATTAATTTTGGCGAGACGGGTTTATAAATTGAAAATTTTGAATTCTGGATTTTTTCCAGTAATTCCTTGCCAGCGTATGATTTTGTGGCATCTGTATCCACTGGTATTGGAAATAAGCTACCTTCGAATTTTGTCATTAAATGAAAACGTGTTTCCGATATTTCATCTTTATCCGAATTTAAATATTCTGGCGTTTCGTTATTAGTTTGTTCCATTTTTGGTTCTAATACCCGCCCCTCCAGTTTCCCTGGTTATACGCGTAATAAGGGCATTCTCTTTTAAAATGACCTCTTAAACCACAATTATAACAATTTGAATTATTTGCGTTTTCGTTAACGTTTGTTTTATTGTCCTGTTTTTTGTCTGAGTTAAAACTTGTTTTTTCTTGTGAGTCCTCGTCATTTTTAATTGATTTTTGATTTTTATTACCGTAGTTTAATTTTTGAAAATTTTGTTTACTATTATTATCTTCTGGGTTATTTTCGGATTTTCCTGTGGGGAATTCTATCATTGGGTTGCTTTGACCTTGATGGAAACCCAAAGACATTTGATTCAACATTGGTAAAATTTTGTGGTAGGGGTTATATGGATATCTGTATCTATTGTTTTGGAATCTAGGTTGATAATTTGAGTGGAAACCAGATGGGAATGTAGATCGGAAATTTGGTCAATATTGGTTAGGAAAAGGTTGGAATGGAGATCCAAATGGTGAAAATGGAAATAGATTTTTGTATTGTTTCCATTCGCGACCTTTTCTAGGGTGTAGTTTTGTAAATAATTGTCTGATTCCTGTCAGGTATGAGTGGATGTCTTGAGTCCGTTTTTGGTTACAAAATTTCATTTTTTGTTTTATTTCCTCTGAAAATCTTTCATCAATATAGGCGTTTTTGAAATCTTCGAAAAAATTGGATAAATGTCTCCAGGAATTTTTATTTATTTCGCACCAATCTTTTGCGTCTTCAATTAGTAGCGCGTCTAAATTTCGTCGTTTATTTTGTAACCCCTTTTGAATCTTTTTAGTTCTTCGAGAAAATGCGCGGGACTATCGTCTTTATTATTTCGGAATTTGATTGGCCAATTACTCATAATTTGAAAGGGTGTTTGGATCATTCCGAAGGGAAAATATGTTTTTGGAATTGTCTCGTCATTTAAGTTGTTTTCAGGTTCGCTGTCAGTATCTGTGTTATTTTTTTGGATTCTACAATGTCTGTTTGACCTTTCCCTTGTTGTCGAGAGTCTATGTCGTCTGTTTTGTTTTAAGTTTATTCTGTCTTGTAATGTTTCGCTGTCGTCTGAGTTATTTAATTTTAAATTATTATGTCTCAATCTACTAAGATTTTCAATATTATTGTGATTATGTTCCTGTAAATTATTTCTTAAATCAAAATGGACCGAATGTCTGTTATGAGATTCATTTATATTTTTCCCGACATTTGGTTTGATTATTTTCTCTCCAAGTTCAAATGAGCTATTTTCGGGCGGATCTAGTCTAATCTCTAAATTGTTTGCCCTTTTTTCCCTTTCTTTAAAGAATCTTTCCTTTTGTTGATTCATAAATTCGTTAAATTCTACGCTTTCTAAAAGTTCGTCGGTTTCTAAAATAAAACGTGTATTATTTTCAAGGAATGAATCGCATTGAAATGTTTCGTTGTTTATTTCTGGCTTTTTTTTGTTTTTGAGGTATGGTCTGTCTAGGTTTGGTAGATCTTCATGATCCCAAAAGAGTGTATCGTCGATGGGGTCACAGGTTCTGTTAGTTTGAATATTTTGAATTGATCTGTCTTGGTTTGTCCTATTGATCGATTAATTTTTTTTGGGATTGCTTCCAAATTTTGGGGTGCGATCGAAACCATTTTTCTAATTGTTGGTTTCGTCGCGACTTTATTTAAATCCTTATTTTGGATTAAAAGTGCGGCAGCACATTCTAAATCCAAGTTATCCTGGTCATTAACCGTTTTCGTTTGGTTAGGCATTTTATTTTTAATTTTACCCGACCTGAGTTTCATTTAAAATATTAATTTAGTCGGAGTTGTCTTAATTGGACACTCTGAATATTTTATTTTCTCTAATTCGTAGCTTGGAATTTTATATGAGTCTTGTCTCGTCCTTTCGAACTTTATTTTGGTTTAAAAGTAGAGAGTTTAGGTAGGTACTTCTTTGATTATTGAAATTCCAAATTGAGCTTATTTTTGATTTCCGATGCTTTGTTTATAAAGTACGTCGCGTGACCTTGCCGCGACTCGCGCGTGTTGCTCGCTGCCCGTGTGAACCTGCTTGCGCGCTTAAACAGTTCGTTCCGTTCAGCGTTTAAAATTTTCGACGAAGAACTGAATTCATCATGTTTTTCCCTTTCCAGGTTTCTCTTTGATAATTTTCTAATGATGATTTTTTTTTAATTCCGTTTTTATTTTCAGAAACTAAATTTTTAATTTCCCAAAAAAACAAAAAGTTACGATAACTCTTTCCCGATTACCCTTTTACTGTGGACCGAACTTAGTCTATTCTTCTAGACACAAGTGCATTTTGTCCCCATTTTATAAAAACGAAAAATTTGTTCAATTCGTTTCCGTTTTGGTTTCTTTATTGCGTATTTTGGATTACGCTTTTCCGAATGTTGCGTGCGAGCATGTGGCGAAACATTGCGAAAAATGCACATCAAATATTATACAATAAAATATCATCAAATAAATCATGGCATGTAAAAATCACAGCACATATACATAAGAAAAAATCATTTCACATAAACATCACTTCCTAAATAAATATATTGGTCGTTTCAATGCGTAAATGTAGAGATAAGTTACAAATTTGGCAAGGCATAATGAATCAATTAGCATGCAAAAAAGAATGAAAGAAAAGTTTACAAAGTCTTAGAGTATTCCTTCGGCTTTTATTTCAGTTTAATTTGTGTCTCTTTCTCGGCAGGTTTCATGGTTGTTTAAAGGGAAAATTGTGGGATTTTGGGTTGGGCGCCAGGTATTACGGGGTAATATGGCGTAAGCCGATGGCCCGTGACCAGGCGTCAATGGAGAAACAGGGTCTCAAACCCGTGGACGACAAGTTGAGTCCGGCAGAGGATCGACATCGGAGGGTGGTTTCCCAGGAGGCACTTTGGGTATTCCCCGGAACAAGGTCACTGTTGCGTTTTGCAGAGAGGGTGCAAGAGAGCGATTCGCTCTTAGCGACGAGACGAGACTAGACGAGAGTGACGACGACGCGACGGGACTCGTTATCGTCGCGGGCTTCGTGACCCCTCGGGGGGTTCCGCCTTATCTCGGGCGCGGCCCAGCAGCCCTTTCATGCAGGGGCGTGCTGAGTTCCTTTTAATGGTAACAATTCTGGTACAAGCTTCAAATACATAGTAATCATCATTGACTCAATCCGTTTCAATCCGAACTCCAAAACGAACCAATCCGAACCAAGTTTTCAATCCAAATTAATCCGAATTAATCCGAATTCGGATTTATATATACTGAATTTTCAATCCGAATACACCCTAGTTCGGATTGAATTGGATTCACTCGGATTGAAAATAATTTTTGGTCAATCCGAGATCGGATTTATTCGGATTAAAACTTTGTTTCGGATTTATTCGGATTGTAAGTTCGGATTGAGTCGGACTAATTTTTGACCGATTTGGATCGAACGAAATGTAAACAAAAATTCGGATGGGTTCGAATTATCTCAGATTGACTCGGATACAGATTCCAGAATGATTCGAATGAATTCGGACTGGTTCCGAATGAATTACTATTCGATACTTTCGCCAGGGTGTGCTTCACAAATGTAGTCTTTATACCATCTCACAAATTTCTAAAAGATCAACCGTTGTCCTATTAAAATTCAAAAGGTCAAACTCAATAAACATACAAGATAAAAAAATAATCATATTTCAAATATCGAAAATTTGTGCTGCGCTGCACTCGAGAAATGGATTCTTCGTCCTTTCAAAAAATTCTGTGACATTTATTGTCATATTAAAGCCCAAAATGTGACTCGAAAAACATACTAGACGCCAAAATAATCCAATTTCGAAAAACAAGGATTTCCCTGGCGAGAGTTTCGGATAAAAAAAATATCTATCCGTCTAAATCAGTTTTATTCCGGAATCTGTATCCAAACCAATCAGTTTTATTTTGATCCAATCCGAGATTGAACCAATGATTCCTATCCGACTGAATACGAAGTAATCCGAGGTTGAAGCCAAGATTCTTATCCGACTTAATCCGATCTAATCCGAAGTCAAAAAAAGGATTCCTTTTTAACTAAATCCAAACTAATCAGAGGTCGAAGCAAGGATTCCTATCCAACTGCATCTGAACTAATCCGAGGTTCAAACCGAGATTCCAATCCGACTGAATCCGAGATCGAAATAAGGGTTCCTTTCCGACTGAATCCGAACTAATCCGAGGTCAAAACAAGGATTGCTATCCAGCTGAATCCGAACTAATCCGAGATTGAACCAATGATTCCTATCGGAATGAATCCGAACTAATCCGAGGTTAAATCCAAGATTCTTATCCGACTGAATCCGATCTAATCCGAAGTCGAAAGAAGGATTCCTTTCCAACTGAATACGAACTAATCTGAGGTCGAAGTAAGGATTCCCATCCAACTGAATCCGAAGTAATCCCAGACTGAACCAATGATTCCTATCCGACTGAATCCGATCTGATCCGAAGTCGGAAGAAGGATTCCTTTCCAACTGAATCCGAAGTAATTCGAGGTTGAACCCAAGATTCCAATCCAACTGAATCCGATCTAATCCGTGGTAGAAATAAGGATTCCTTTCCAACTGAATCCGAACTAATCCGAGATTCAAAACAAGATTCCAATCCGACTAAATCCAAACCAATCCGAGGTCGAACTAAGCATTCCTTTTCGACTGAATCCGAACTAATGTGAGGGAAAAACAAGGATTGCTATCCAGCTGAATCCGAACTTATCCAAGCTTAGACCAAGGATTCCTATCCCACTGAATCCGAACTAATCCCAGGTTCAAATTAAGATCCAATCTGACTCAATCTGAGGTCGAAATAATGATTCCTTTCCAATTGAATCCAAACTAATCTGAGATTCAAACCAAGATTCCAATCCGACTGCATCCGATCTAATCTGAGGTCAAAATGATGATTCCTATCCCACTGAATCCGAACTAATCCCAGGTTCAAATTAAGATTCCAATCCGACTAAATCAGAGGTCGAAATAAGGATTCCTTTCCAACTGAATCCGAACCAGCGATTCCTATCCGACTGAACCCGAAGTTGAAACCAAGATTTTAATCCGACTGAATCCGCTCTAATCTTAGGTCAAAACAAGGATTTCTATCGTGCTGAATCTGACCTAGTCCGAGGTGGGCGGAGTGATTACAATCTGAGGTGGACGGTGCAGTTAAATGAAATAGTGTGACATACACTTCAATTATTTTCTTATAAGAGAACTTTATTTAAAGTGACTAGCAACAGAAATAGGTGCATATACTCATTAATACTTAGGAGATTTTTCGCCACCACTTAAACGCTTTTGAAAACTAATTACTAGCTTAAATTATTTTCTTAAAAAATAACTGCACTTTAAGTGACTAACACCGCAAATAGCCTTAGCGAAAGTTTCGGATAGAAATTAATTTCGAAATCGGTATCGGAACCAATCCAAAAAAAGTTAAGCATTTCGTTCCATCCAAATCAGTTAAAAATTAATCCGACTCCATCCGAATTTTGGTTATTATACTGAATTTTCAATCCGAATAAACCCGGATTCAGATTAAAGCGGATTTATTTGGATTGCAAATCGCGTTAGGTCAATCCGAGTTCAAATTCAAAATTTGGTTCTGATTGAGTCGGAATTATTTTTAACCGATTTAGATGGAACGAAATTAAGAACTTTCATATGACTGGTTCGAATACAGATTTCTGAATAAATTTCTATCTGAAACTTTTGACAGGGAGGCACATATACATATTTTTAAATAAATTTAGCTATTTCGGGGTTTAGAAGTCTAGCACCGAAAACAGCCCTGCCGAAAGTTTCGGATAGGAATTAATTTCGAACTCGGTATCCGAACCAATCCAAAAATAGTTTAGCATTTCGTTCGATCCAAATCAATTAAAAAGGAATCCGACTCAATCCGAACTTGGATTAATATACTGAATTTTCAATCCGATTAAACCCAGATTCAGATTGAAGCGGATTTATTTGGATTGAAAATCGCGTTAGGTCAGTCCGAGTTCGGACTCAAAATTTGGTTCTGATTAAGTCGGAATTATTAATTTAAGAGAAAACGTAAGATGTAACACTTAATCACTCGTAGTCTTCTGTTATGCAGGTACTTATATTATTTTCTTATAAAAGAACTTAATTTTAATTGACCACCACCGTAAATAATCATGTACTTATGATAATACAAATATTTTTCCTAAATACGCTTTAGAATAAATTAAATATATAATTGTTTAAAAATATATACGATTTAATGCGAAAAAGTTTTGATCACGAAATAAAATAAAATATCCACAATTTGAAGTTAATGAACCAGATCGATCTGGTCAGAATGAGGTACTCTAACCTCAGAATTTTTTATATTTTATTTCATGAAAGTGAAAGGTCTTCAAGCAACAAAAAGATTAAAAATAATTGCGCCAATGCATTCTACATTTGAACAAATGATACTAATCATACACTTAACACTTACTTTTACGTTTAGAATATTTCGATACCTGCATGTTAAAAACACCTCTCTTGGAGCGATCGTCTAAAACGACCACTCTTGCGTTGGTCGTCCAAAAGAACCACTGTGTTTTTTCAGTTGGCCCCTCGTTTTAGCACGCATATTTACACGGCAAACAGCAGATAGGCTTATTAATTATTACTCTCGGGTATAATAGATTATTTAAAAATATTTTGAATTCACGGATTTCAAGGATTTCACGGAATTCAAAGAATTTATTAAATTCACGGAATTCAAAGAATTTATTAAATTAACGGAATTCAAAGAATTTATTAAATTCACGGAATTCTGGGAATTCAAGAAATTCCGTGAATTCCTTGAATTCCGTGAATTCATTGAATTCCTTGAATGCCTTGAATTCTTTGAATTCCTTGAATTCCGTGAGTTCCTTGAAACCCGAGAATTTCTTGAATGCTGTGGATTCCTTGAATTTCGTGAATTCCCCGCATTTCGTGAATTACTTGAATTCCTGGAATTACTTGAATTTCTCGAATTCCGTGAATTCCTTGAATTCCGTGAATTCTTTCAATTCGGCGAATTCCTTGCATTCCGTGAATTCTTTGAATTAGGTGAATTCCTTGAATACCGTGAATTCTTTGAACTCGGTGAATTCCTTGAATGCCGTGAATTCTTTGAATTCGGTGAAATCCTTGAATTACTAGAATTCCGTGAATTTCATGAATTCCTTGAATTCCGTGAATTTAATGAATTCCTTGTATTTCGTGAATTTCATGAATTCCTCGAATTCCTTCAATTCCGTGAAGTCCTTGAAATCCGTCAATTTCGTGAATTTCTTGAATGCTGTGAATTCCTTGAATTTCGTGAATTCCCCGAATTCCGTGAATTACTTGAATTCCTCGAATTCCGTGAATTCCTTGAAATCCGTGAATTCAGAATATTTTTAAATAATATATACTTATTAAACCGGAGAGTAATAATTAATAAACCTACCTGCTGTTTGCAGTGTAAATATGCGTGCTAAAACGAGGGGCCAACTCAAAAAACGCAGTGGTTCTTTTAGACGACCAACGCAAGAGTGGTCGTTTTAGACGATCACGCCAAGAGAGGTGTTTTTAACATGCAGGTATCGATTTTTTCCAAAAAGTCGCATGTATTCACATGCAAATACGTACCAACTATGCTAACCTTCCTGACATTTGTACCTATCCTATCATGACTGTCACGTCATGCTAAAATGGTTTTCCCAACAAAATTGAATAATGTAAGTAATCAGTACTCTAAAACAAATATCGCTATTTAAGCTACAGAATTTTTAAAATCCCCATTCGAACTTATTATCAACTTATTAGCGAAAACATTCGAAGCTTTTTTGGACGATTTCTTCAGTTTCGTCTACCTACAATTAAAGAAAAACATAGATGTGACACTAGACATAATTTTTCCAAACAGTTAGAGTGTGCCATGTCTAATAAACTTGTGAATTAAAAGCGTTTATGAAGTAAATTTTTATTAAAAAGTAACCATAACTACTTGCATTGAGCTTGGGCACATGTCTTGTTTTTAGGGTATAAAAATAAAGAAAAAGTTCGTTAACTAGCCATTCATGACCAAAGGTTCTGATCTTATCCATCCTAGTTGCTATTAAAGAAATCAGAAATACTGTCTTCAAGGAAAAATATAAGAGAAATGGCACAATCTAATACTAAAACTAAATTTGCGTTCACAACTGCAAGTAATTTTATGCCATTCTGCCACAGTAAAAACTTTGCGACTTTATGAATACGAAAATACGATTTGCCAAAAAATTGCAAAAAGTGGACTTGGCGTAATGAAAGAGAATGACAGGTTTTTCAAGGTTGTTAGACATTCTTTAAACTTAAAACTAGAAATTGTAAAAAAAAAACAGTGTGCGGCAGTGAGGCCACATGGCAGAAGTGAAACTTTGATGGATTAACTTTGAAATTTTTCGTAAGGAATCATCATGAGTTTTGAGAAGATCGCATAGTAAGAGAGTGCAGAGAGAGGGTGGGGTATCGAAGAGAAGTCTGCGGAGATATTGCGAATCGCCGCACAAAAAGGAGACTCAGAACAGAGAAAGCACGGGAAAAGGGGCACGGGAAAAGTAAGAAGAAAACGGAGAGATTTCTCGATCCAGACCCTGTCCGGTCGTACGTTTGATCGTTTTTTTAATTTACTCCCGTTCCAAAATTTACTCCCGTCCCAAAATAAGTTTCACTTAAAAAAAAATTGTATAAAATGCACACCGTCGATTTGTCTTCAGCTTCTTCGAGGTGAGCGATCCCTTCTTCTTC
>CAKNWT010292787.1:0-15895 GCA_932066315.1 Andricus coriarius | reverse complement strand
GTCGATTTGTCTTCAGCTTCTTCGAGGTGAGCGATCCCTTCTTCTTCATCTTTTTCTTCAGTCTGAGCAGCCTCTTCGGTATGAGCAATCACTTCTTCAGTATGAGAATAGGAAGAGAAATGGCTCTAACTACGCAAGTAGATAACCAACAAAAGGACAATTTTTCAGAAGAATAAACAAATATTCTGTACAACGGAAAACACCACTTATAAATAAAAGAGACGTGCACTCCTGAGCTGAAGTACTGTTAAATTGAGGCCAAAAAAGTTTGAATAAAAAAAACTTATCCATATTCAAGGAAATGGATGTAAAATTTGACATTCATAAAGTTGCAAACAGGCTCAGCTATGGATAGCGATAACAAATTATATTTTCAGTTAAAAATAAAATAAAAACATGCTTTCGATATATTAAATTAAGGTTAAGTATCAAGCTAAAAAGTCTGTCGATTCCTTGAAAATCGAGCCAGGATTTTGAGACTAAAATTTCATGGGGTTTGAAAATCGGTTTTGGGGACGTATTAAAAATTGAATTTTTAATGTTTTACGAAAATGAAACTTGCTCTTACCAACTTTCTTCTTTTTATGGGGTGCTCTCAAATCATCGCAAAACTTCCCAACGAATGTCGGAATAAGGGTCCTGTAGTGCTGCACATTGACAGTATTTAATGGTGGGCTCAATTTCTTTGTGGCCCAATACTCAAAAGGGCCTGCAATATAAATACATTTTTTTTTCTAGGAAGACAAAACTTTTTTTTATTAGACTTGTAATTAGACCCTAAGTTGTATATTTACAAACTTAAAAGGAGACGTACTTTGAATGATTATTACTTTAGTGGGATCGAGTCTGTCTCTCGTTTCTTTTATGGTTGCCCTGTTAGACTTCCTCCCCAAACACTGATCGAGCTGCATTTCGAGCAAACAGGGACGCCGTGTTGCTCGAGTTTATAACAATGCTATTCCACTTTTCATTTGGAATCCAAATATTCAGACCAAGATGCACCTGGCGCGCAAAGATTTTAATTGCAAAATTTTTACAGTTTTAGAGTCATGTTCAATTATATGTTTGATAATTTTCTATTTGAATGTTTAAAAGCATTACTGTATTTTTTTCTTTGTCCACAGCGAAATTTTTTAAAGTAGCTGAGAATTAAAGTTAGTACACAATAAGGAACAAATATTCAAGTAATCATGAAAAATAAAATATGAACATTATTTTGCAATATCTTAATAAAATAGTCCCAGACCGATGTACAGAAATAAATATAATATAGATTTGATATACTAGTGTTGAACTTAATGTCGGAAAGTTCCCACTTTGAACAAAATTGAGTGCGAAGTACGAGGTGCGTTATGAGAATCTGTTCGTTAAAGCCAAAGAAGCTTTAACAAAAGAGAATTCACAATTACCAAAGTACAGTTCTCGATGCTTGAACCTTAATTTTAAAAGTTTTGCACACAAATGTGGAGGAAGTACAAATACTGAGCGCGAGATAAATACATCATCAAGCGCGAAGCGCGAGTTTCATTCAAGTTCAAGTTCAAGTTGCATTCCTTCAAGGTCGCATTTTCGACATGTAACGCCCTGTTTTCCTTTTTCAATTGATTAATCTGCTTATCTTTCACCTCTGTTTCTTCAAAATATGTTTCTGAAGATTCGCCTTCAGAGTCAGCATCGTTTTGAAATCCATGCAGGTCGAAGTGATCTGCATTTTCTTCTTCACTCTGAATACGAAGAAAAAGAGTTTGAGAAAAGAAGGTCAACAAATTTCCTAGAAATCTCAGTTGACGTTTGCGGTTACACTGCCATACTGTTTTCAAAATAGACTTCGAAGAGTGATACAACATTGCACTATGAAGCAAGAATTGAAAAAAGGGCCCCATACCTCGTACAGACCACCACACTTCTATTCGTACCTTTTCTGCATGCGTAGAACCATAACAGAGCCTCTATTCCTTTACAATAACAGTGTGTCCGCTATAATAAATATTATGGAAGAAAAAAAAAAAATTATTGTCTCAAGCTTAAGATGGTTACAGCCCAATGTGTCGAAGGCATTTTTGTGTAGTTGGATTTATTTTTTATTTTTAAATAGTATGCACGGGGCTATCCCGGTATATATTATCAGTCACGGACGCATTATTGTAATGCAATCAAGCAATCTGATAAGAACGTGTGCCTTAACACATTGGGCAAAGCCTGGTTTTTACCCCATCATTCACGGACTGGGTTGCAGTCAAGTGTATGATGGGGGGAACTACAGCTTAAGGTGGGATCCGAAACACCAGAACCTCGGTAAAGGTACATTGAACAATTTCAAGAGGTACCGGCTCAGGGATCTAGCCCCGGACCTCTAAGGCGAAGTCCGAGCGTTTAGCCAACTGAGCCACCGAGGCTCTATAAAATTATTGTCTCAAGCTTAAGATGGTTACAGCCCAATGTGTCGAAGGCATTTTTGTGTAGTTGGATTTTATTTTTTATTTTTGAATAGTATGCACGGGACTGTCCCGGTATATATATTATCAGTCACGGACGCATTATTGTAATGCAATCAAGTGATCTGATAAGAATGTGTGCCTTAACACATTGGGCAAAGCCTGATTTTTACCCCATCATTCACGGACTGGGTTGCAGTCAAGTGCATGATGGGGGGACCTACAGCTTAAGGTGGGATCCGAACCACCAGAACCTCGGTAAAGGTACATTGAAAAAATTCAAGAGGTACCGGCTCAGGGATCGAACCTCGGACCTCTAAGGCCCAGTCCGAACGTCTAACCAACTGAGCCACCGAGGCTCTTGGAAGGTGGCTCTTGGCCATCCATCTCACGGATGTGACACGTGGCCATGAATGAGATTTACCGCGGTCCTACTGGGAGCCGGTGTCATTTTTAGATGACAGTTGCTCCCAGTGAGACACTGCGGTGGTTGTTTAACCTTATATATATATATATATATATTTAATTAAAAAATTAGTTGAAGCAAACACCGCAGGGTCTCACTGGGAGCCACTGCCATCTAAAAATGACACCAGCTACCAGTAGGACCGCGGTAAATCACACTCATGACCACCTCTCACAACCGTGAGATGGATAATCACAGGACACGGTGAAATCACAACGACAGGCCGGCGGAAGCCTCATGTGTTTTGAGGACACGAAGCGACCCAAGGATGACAGCTTTCTGCATTCATTTCTCAAGTGCCTTGGCATATTTTTGGCACGCGGATATGACCTTAAGTAAGTAAGCAACATTCTTTGCAGCTCCCTCTTAAGGTCTTGATACCTCTCCTCCTTTTCTTTCTCCTTGAAAGTGATATTGGATTCGGACAAGGCCGCGAATTCGAGCAAGAATATAGTTCGTTTCTCGAAGTCTTGGAGAACAATGTCAGGCTTCGAATGTGCAACGGAGACTTCTGTCCGAAAATCGTAGATCCACAAAATGTGGCACTTCTCGTTTTGGACACTTGACTCCATCTACCTTGGAGCGTTTGGCAGGGAAGAGTTGCGGCCAACACCGTAAAAGCGACAAAGATGGTGATAAAGCACTCTTAGGGCCGAATTATGTCTGTAGATGTACGTCGTTCCTGCGCGGGTGGGACACACCGATAGTATGTGTTCCAGGTACTCCGCATGTGCAGGACACGCTCTGCACCTATCGCTGGGAACTTCTTGACATAAAATGCCTTCCACGGTATACTAAGGTGGAAAAAATACCATCTTTTGTGAAGCATCTAGATGGAGTAATGCAATTTCCTCACTTCTGATGTTAAAATTCAAGCCAATGTTCTCGGCCGCTTGCAGCGCGGCTTTATAAAGGAACGCTCCTTCACCAATCATCACGTGGTTCCTGACCATTTTTAGGAGAGGATGTCTGCTATTGGCTAGGATATAAGCTGTATTTAGAACAATTTGGTTATGAAGACACTGGAGATTCAGAAGTCCGCGTCTGTCTTGGCGGCGTGAAACGTATGATCGCGGAACTGACGAATTGATATGAAAGCTTTTATGCATACGCATGGTCTTACGTGTGGTGACATCAAGGGCCTCAAGTTCGTTCTTCGTCCATTGAAGCATCCCAAACGAGTAGAGTAGAACCGGGACGGTAAGCATTTTAGTCGCAGATACCTTGTTCAACGCTGACAGATTGAAAAACCAAATCTGTTGAAGAAGATGCTTGTATCTGCTTCGGAGTCTCCTTTACTGACGTTACGTCCTGAATGCGGCTTCGAGGCACGCCCAGGTATGTATCGGTCTCTCCAGTGTTAAGATGTCTAATAACACTTATATCCACAAACTCAGGGTCCTCGAGAATGCCAACAGTCTTTGCGTTCTTCAAATAAATTTTATCACATTTATCCAATCCAAAGTCCATCCCAATCTCTCATGTGTTCTTCTTGACTATATTTATTGCAGTTCGAAGTTTGATTTTACCAGAGGCATAGAGCTTTAGGTCATCCATACAAAATACATGAGTGACCTTATGCTCGCGCTAGTTAGTGTCGCCGCAGAGGTATCCAGAGGAATTTCGTAGTGCGAGAGATAGAGGCAGAAGTGTGATGCAAAAAATCAAAGGGCTCATTGTACTGCCCTGAAAGATGCCCACCTGGAAGGTGACGTTGTTTCTTGTCACACGATAATTTCCAGATTAGATAGTGAATCTAGTTTTCCAAAGAGGCATCAATCTCTCTAATACATGTCACTATGTGTGGATGCACCTTCAAGCTTTCCAACAGACAGATGATAAGTCTATGAGAGGTTGAATCGAAAGCTTTCCGGTAGTCAATCCAGGCCATTGACAGGACGCGCTGATGGGCTGCAGCGTCTTTACAGACACTCCGGTCAATTAGCAGGTTCTCTCGATAGTTTGCTACACCTTTTTTCGAGCCACGTTGTTCTTACGTCTCACGCCACACAGGCTCAATTTGCCGAACAATCCCGTTGTTTGGGACAGCTGTTAAGATCTTATACAGTGTGTTTAAACAAGTTAATGGCCTGTGATTCTTTGGGTTGGACAAGTTGCCTTTTTTCGGTAGGAGTATAGTGCGTCCTAATGTCAGCCAATGCGGAATGGGCGTCTCCGACTTTAAATATGAGGTGAATATGCGGGCCAAATGCTGGTGTGTAGAAGTAAACTTCTTCCACCAGAAGTTCTTGATGCAGCGGAAAAGTTCTTCGTACCTATAAGTGCTTTTTTCACCTCTTCGGCAGTGATTGATGGACAATCATCCTCAGATTTTATGAGATTGTCGCAAAATTCCTTGAAGTGGATGATATTGTCAGTATCTTCTTTCAACTTTAGTGTTTTCGGAATCTTGTATACCTCTCTCCAAAAAGTCTCTACTTTGTTGGGCTTGGTTGAAATTTTGACAGAAACAGGGTGATCACTGAACAGGCGAGATAGGTAAGCGATAAACTGTTGATTCTCCCTGATCCATCTCTCCCTCTTCTGTATTCTCCTCCTTGCGTCAGATAACAGCCGTGTTTTGTCAACAATATGCTGCTTGATTGGCAGCAGCTTTGACTTGTTTAGTGTTTGATTCAAGATCCTCAGTTCTTGGGCAAACTTTCGAACCTTTTCCGTGAACAGTCTACCAGATGTTATGTAGCCAATCACACATTGAACACGGGACGCATTCTGTCTTGCACATCCAATCTTCTTGTTCAGTTGATGCAAGCGTCTTTTCGTCTTTTGTTTCATCGTCGCTTTGAGCCTTCGATTTGAAACAGCCAAAGCTCTCGCAGCACCACAAACTGAGTAATTAATGGTCCTGAGGTCGGACTCTTGCGAGATTTCTCCATGAAGGGAGGCATCCACTTTAGCGCATTTTTATAACCCGAAAGAAAAGAGTGTACTCTTTGACAATGTCTAGAACTAGACATAGTTTCTCTTGATTTTTAGCATAGATCTTAAGATCATCCATGTAAAATACATGAGTGACTTTATGCTTTCGATTTCCAGGTTTGCCGCAAAGGTACCCTTCGGAATGGCGAAGTGCGAGAGATAGTGGCAATAATGTGAGTCAAAAGAGGAGAGGGCTCATGGTGTCGCCCTAAGCACACCACTCTGAAAGGTGATGCTGTTAGTGATCACACGATGTTTTCCAGATGAGATAGTAAATCTGGTTTCCCCAAGCCGCATTAATCTCTCTATGCACCTCACGATGTGCGGATGAACCTTTAAGCTTTCCAGCAGACAGATAATAAGTCTATGGGAGGTTGAATCAAAAGCTTTCCGGTATTCAATCCAGGCCATCGATAGGTGACGCTGATAGAATGCTGCGTCTTTTCAGACACATCTGTCGATGAGCAGGTTCTCCCGACATCATGCTACGCCTTTCTCTGAGCCACGTTGTTCGTACATCTCTCGCCACACAGGCCCAATTTTCTAAACACTCCTATCATTTAGGATAGCTGTGCAGATCTTACACAGTGTGTTGAGACAAGTTATTGACCTGTAATTTTTAGGGTCAGCTAAGTCGCCCGCCTTCGGCAGAAGCACTGTGCGCCCTTCTCCCAACCACTATGGAATAGGATCTTCCGACTTTAGATATGAGGAGAAAATGCAGTGAAAGGGGCAGGGGTTTGACCAACATTATTTCTGTAACCAAACACAGGGATGGCCCTCCCGCCCCCACGAAGTGTTGGAAAGGGTTTGGGTTTGACCAGCATTGTTTCTGTGACCAGGCACATGGGTGCATTTCCACCCTCACGAAGTGTTGGAAAGGGATAGGAATTTCATCAACATTATTTCTGTGACCAGTCAAGGAGGGGCCTTCCCGCCCCCACGAAGTATTGGAAAGGGGCAGGGGTTTGACCGGCATTATTTATGTGACCAGACACAGGGATGGCCTTCCCGTCCCCACGAAGTGTTGGAAAGGGGTAGGGGTTTAACCAACATTATTTCTGCGACCAGACACAGGGATAACCTTCTCGCCCCCACGAAGTGTGGAAAAAGGGTTGGGTTTGACCAACATTATTTCTGTGAACAGACGCAGGGGTGCTTTCCATCCCTCACGAAGTGTTGGAAAGGGATTTCATCAACATTATTCCCGTGACCATTCAAGGAGGTGCCTTCCAGCCCCACGAATTGTTGGAAAGGGATAGGGCTTTCATCGACATTATTCCTGTGACCAGTCAAGGAGGTGCCTTCCCGCCCCCACTAAGTGTTGAAAAGGGGTAGGGCTTTAACCAACATTATTTCTGCGACTAGACGCAGGGATGGCCTTCCCGCCACCTAGAATTGTTGGAAAGGGGCAGGGATTTGACCAACATTATTTCTGTGACCAGACACAGGGATAGACTTCCCGCCCCCATGACGTGTTGGAAAGGAATAGGGATTTCATCAACATTATTTCTGTAACCAGTCAAGGAGGTGCCTTCCCGACCCCACAAAGTGTTGGGAAGGGGTAGGGGTTTGACCAACATTATTTCTGTGAACACACACAGGGGTGCTTTCCCGCCCTCACAAAGTGTTGGAGAGTGATTTCGTCAACATTATTGCTGTGACAAGTCAAGGAGGTGCCTTCCTGCCTCCACGAAGTGTTGGAAAGGGGCAGCGGTTCGACCAAAATTATTTCTGTGACCAGGCACAGGTGTGCTTTCCCGCCCTCACGAAGTGTTGGAGAGGGATCGGGGTTTTATCAACATTATTCCTGTGACTAGTCAAGGAGGTGCCTTCCCGCCTCCACGAAATGTAGGAAAGGGGCAGGGGTTTTACCAACATTATTTCTGTGACCAGACACAGGGATGGCCTTGCCGCACACACGAAGTGTTATAAAGGGTTTGGGTTTGACCAACATTATTTCTGTGACCATACACAGGGATAACCTTCCCGCCCCCACGACGTGTTGGAAAGGAATAGGGATTTCATCAACATTATTTCTGTAACCAGTCAAGGAGGTGCCTTCCGGACCCCACAAAGTGTTTGAAAGGGGTAGGGGTTTGACCAACATTATTTCTGTGAACACACACAGGGGTGCATTCCCGCCCTCACAAAGTCTTGAAAAGCGATAGGGATTTTATCAAAATTATTCCTGTGACCAGTCAAGGAGATGCCTTCACGCTCCCACGAAGTGTTGAAAAGGGGCAGGGATTTGACCAACATTACTTCTGTGACCAGGCACAGGGATGGCCTTCCGGCCCCCACGAAGTGTTGGAAAGTCTTTTGGTTTGACCAACATTATTCCTGTGACCAGACGCAGGGGTGACTTCCCGCACTCACAAAGTGTTGGAGAGTGATTTCATCAACATTATTGCTGTGACAAGTCAACGAGGTGCCTTCCTGCCTCTACAAAGTGTTGGGAAGGGGCAGGGGTTCGACCAACATTATTTCTGTGACCAGGTAGAGTGGCGCTTTCCCGCCCTCACGAAGTGTTGGCGAGGGATAGGGGTTTTATCAACATTATTTCTGTAACCAGTCAAGGAGGTGCCTTCGCGCCCCCACGAAGTGTTGGAAAGGGGTAGGGGTTTGAACAACATTATTTCTGTGACGAGACACACGGATGGCCTTCCCGCCCCCACGAAGTGTTGGAAAGGGGTTGGGTTTGACCAATATTATTTGTGTGACCAAACACAGGGCGACTTTTTCGCCCTCACGAAGTGTTGAAAAGGGGTTTCATCAACATTGTTACTGTGACCAGTCAAGGAGGTGCCTTCCCGCTTCAACGAAGTGTTGGAAAGGGGCAGGGGTTCGATCAACATTGAATCTGTGACCAGGCACAGGGTGCCTTTCCGCCCTCACGAAGTGTTGGAAAGGGATAGGGATTTCATCAACATTATTTCTGTAACCAGTCAAGGAGGTGCCTTTCCAACCCCACAAAGTGGTGGAAAGGGGTAGGGGTTTGACCATCATTATTTCTGTGACCAGACGGAGGGATGACTTCCCGCTCTCACAAAGTGTTGGAGAGGGATAGGCATTTCATCAACGTTATTGTTGTGACAAATCAAGGAGGTGCCTTCCCGGCTCCACGAAATGTTGGAAAGGGGCAGGGGTTTGACGAAAATTATTTCTGTGATCAGACACAGTGTTGCTTTTCCGCCCTCAAGAAGTGTTGGAAAGGGATAGGGATTTCATCAACATTATTTCTGTAACCAGTCAAGTAGTTGCCTTCCCGACCCCACAAAGTGTTGGAAAGGGGTAGGGGTTTGACCATCATTATTCCTGTGACCAGACGGAGGGATGAATTCCCGCTCTCACAAAGTGTTGGAGAGGGATAGGCATTTCATCAACATTATTGCTGTGAGAAGTCAAGGAGATGCCTTCCCGCCTCCACGAAATGTTGGAAAGGGGCAGGGGTTTGACCAAAATTATTTCTGTGATCAGACACAGTGTTGCTTTTCCGCCCTCATGAAGTGTTGGAAAGGAATAGGGATTTCATCAACATTATTCCTGTGACCAGTCAAGGAGGTGCCTTCCCGCCCCCACGGAGTGTGGGAAAAGGGCATGGGTTTGACCAACATCATTTCTGTGATCAAACACAGGGATGGCCTTCCCGCCCACACCAAGTGTTGGAAAGGGTTTGTGTTTGACCAAGATTATTTCTGTGATCAGACACATGGGTGCCTTCCCGCCCTCAAGAAGTGTTGGAAAGGGATAGGGACTTTACAAACATTATTTCTGTAACCAGTCAAGGAGGTGCCTCCACGCCCCCACTAAGTGTTGGAAAGGGATAGGGGTTTGACCAACATTATTTATGCGACCAGACACAGGGATGGCCTTCTCGCCCACAAAAGTGTTGGGAAGGGGTTGGGTTTGACCAACTTTATTTATTTGACCAGCCACAGAGTTGCTTTCCCGCCCTCACGAAGTGTTGGAAAGGGGTAGGGGTTTCACCAACATTATTTCCGTGACCAGACTCAGGGGTGCCTTCTCTCCCTCACAAATTGTTGGAAAGGGATAGGGATTTCATCAACAATATTTTTGTAATTATTCAAGGAGGTGCCTTCCCGACCTTTCAAAGTGTTGGATAGGGGCAGGGGTTTGACCAAAATTACTTTTGTGGCCAGACACAGGGGCGCCTTCCCGCACTTAAAAGTGTTGGAAAGGGATAGAGATTTCATCAAAATTATTCCTGTGACCAGTCAAGGAGGTGCCTTCACGCTCCAACGAAGTGTTGGGAAGGGGCATGCGTTTGAACAAACCTTATTTGTGTGACCAGATACAGGGATGGCCTTCCCGCAACCACGAAGTGTTGGAAAGGGTTTGTGTTTAACCAGTATTATTTCTGTGATGATACACAGGGGTGCTTTCCCACCCTCACGAAGTGTTGGAAAGGGATAGGGATTTCAGCAACACTATTTCTGTAACCAATCAAGGAGGTGCCATCCCGCCCCCACTAAGTGTTGAAAAGGGGTAGGGGTTTGACGAACATATTTTTTGTGACCAGACACAGGGATGGCCTTCCCGCCCCAACGAAGCGTTGAAGAGGGGTTGGGTTTGACCAGCATTATTTCTGCGACCAGACACAGTGGTGCCTTCCCGCCCTCACGAAGGGTTGGAAAGGGATAGGGATTTCATCAACATAATTCCTGTAACCAGTCAAGGAGGTGACTTCCCGCCCCCACTAAGTGGTGGAAAGGGGTAGGGGTTTGACCAACATTATTTCTGCGACCAGACACAGGGATAACCTTCCGGACCCCATAATTGTTGGAAAGGCGTTAGGTATGACCAACGTTATTTCTGTGACCAAACACCGGGGTGCTTTCCCGCCCTCAAGTAGTGTTGGAAAGGTGTAGGGGTTTAACCAATATTATTTTTGTGACCAGACACAGGGGTGTCTTCCCGCCCCCACAAAGTATTGGAAAGTGTTATATTACACACAAACCCAATGATTCTTCACATAATCTTTTATAATATCCTGTGATGTTAAGGGTATTGAGAAAACTAACACTTGTCTTGGCGGGAAACACTAATTAAAGTTATTTATTTAAAAATCAGTCAATATTTAAATTCCTTATAAAAAAACTGCACATAATAGTTAATACTTAATAGTCTATAATAGTGTTTTCATTTTTTTAATTAAAACTTCCCGGAGTTCCCAGAACGTTCCCGCGCGGTGCTCACTAGGACGCTTACTGGCGAAAATTAGGCGCTAAACATCACACTCACATACACCAAAACACACATACATAATTACACAACAAGTACCAAACTGAAGTGTACAGAAGACAGGCACACTCTTAACATACCGCCCGCCTCGTGGTGTTAGAACAGCACGAAAGAAATTAAAATCAGATTATTAATTTCTAAAAGATTGCAAGAATTGACAACGAAGTAACAAGAAAAAAAACAATTCTTGCCGCCCGCCGTGAAAACGATCACAAATTGCCGATTTCAGTATTAGAAAAACAAATTGGCCGCCCGCCATGATAAATACTCTCATGTAAGAAAAAAATGACATGCTGATAAGACACAGCATTAGAAAGAACGTAAACATCATAAGAATAGTAAAAGCGTTAAAAATACAATATTAAAAATTTTAGAATACATAGAATTATTAAACATTAATATTGAACTTCGTAGCTTGAAGAGTTCTCAAAAACAGTCACAGCATAAAGAAGAATTGCGCTTCAATTTGTTCACTTAACTTACTGGCTATTTAAGAGAATCAGATAATTCAGCATCTCTGACCGAAGATATAGGCAACAAGCAAATTTTTTAGATCGAGCGGTCAAATTCTGAGACAGCAGTTTTAACTCTAACCGTACGGACACAATTATCTTTTCCCTCATAGCACCTAATGATGCGACCCAATGTCCATTTTGAAGGTGGGAGAGCATCATGTTTAATTAATACCATATCTCCAACGTTAATGTTGGGCCGCTCCTGATTCCATTTATAGCGCTGTAGTAAGGAATGCAAATATTCTACGTTCCACCTTCGCCAAAACATTTCCGCGATGCGTTGCACGATCTGCCACCTAGTCAAGCGATTTTCTGGAACGAGTTCCATCGAAGGTTCAGGAGCACCAGTTAGAGGCGCACCTATCAAAAAATGACCTAGTGTCAGATACGAGAATTCATCAGGGTCAGCAGAAAGCGGGCCTATTGGACGCGAGTTCACACAGGATTCTATTATAGCTAAGGTCGTAGTAAATTCCTCGAAAATTAAGGTATGTGAACCCACACATCTTCGAAAATGATGCTTCAGACTTTTAACGCCTGCTTCCCAGAGTCCCCCAAAATTAGGTGCTGCAGGTGGAATAAAATGCCAGGTCGTTCCTTCCACTGAAAAAAGATTGATCAAATCAACATCTTTTCTAAGTTCAGAAATATTGTGTCTCAACTCTCGATCGGCACCTTGAAAAGTAGTACCATTGTCGCTATATAAATGTGAGGGTTTTCCTCTACGAGCGATAAAGCGTTGATAGGCTGCTAAAAAGCCTTGAGAAGTGTAATCTGACACAAATTCTAAGTGAATTGCACGAGCCACACAACAAACGAATAGTGCAACATAGCCCTTATAGCTTATCTGACCCCTACCTGGTGCAAATCGAACAGAGAAGGTACCAGCTTAATCAACCCCAGTATGAGTGAACGGCCTACAAGTTGTTGTCCTAAAATCAGGCAAGCTACCCATAAGTTGTTGAACTGTGACAGCTCGTTCACGCACACAAGAGACACAACGTCGAATTAGACTCTTAACCAGAGTTCGGCCTCCGATTATCCAATACCCTTGACGAAGACGATATAAAGAGAGCTGTATCCCACCGTGCATATATCGTAAATGAGCGTGTAGAGCAATAAGTTCACTGATACGATGACTAGGTAATATTACAGGATGTTTCTCTTCATATCTAGTAATAGGAGCTTGATGTAAGTGACCGCCTAAACGTAAAACACCCGAACCATCCAGAAATGGGTTCAAGGTCTTCAACGGTGAACCTGAAGGAATCACCTTTCCCTTTTTTAGAGCATGTATCTCAGCATCAAAGGCACTACTTTGCACTTGTTGGATCCACCATAAAGAGGCTTTATTAATCTCCGAAGCAGATAGAGCAAGGAACTTTGGGAGATCCTCATCATCTGTCAACTTTCCGAACTTTCGAAGAAGAGCATCAATAAAACGACGACAATAGGCAGTAACTCTAATCAACTTTGGCCAAGATGCAAATCTGTCAGCAAGATCAGTAAGGAACTGCTTCTCTTCGACATAATGGTGAGCGATTTGACAAGTTTTGTCCGAAGACTTTTGCTCGAGGTCAACGCTAACAGGCAATAACGCCCTAGGTTCCGGCCAACATGAAGAGTGACACACTAGCCCAGGAGGTCCTCGCCACCAAAAAGGATGACTCCATAATTGATCAGGTAAGGGACCCCTGGAAGAACAATCGGCAGGATTGTCCTCTGTAGGAACATGTCTCCACCTTGCTAGTGGAATACACTTTAGAATTTGCGCAACTCTATTGGACACAAATGTGCGCCAAGAAGAAGGATGTTTGCTGAGCCAGGCCAAAACCACCGTAGAATAGGTGTGGCAATATAATGGTACATTTTCAAATCCCATTGTAGTAATCAAAAAACGCAATGCCTTGGCTAGCAATTGAGCACCACAAAGTTCAAGTCGTGGGATACTCACAGGCAATAGAGGAGCTACTTTAGACTTGGCATATAATAAAGTAACTATCGCATCGACATCTTCTTGGAGAATCCGTAAATATACTACAGCGGAATACGCTTTGGCCGAAGCGTCAGAAAACCCACGAAGCTCATAACCTAAGCTTGATCTCGTTTGACCGGTCCATCTTGGGATCTGAATCTTTTCTAACTTAGACAGGCTAGTATAATAACTATTCCAACGATCTGATAAATCCTCAGGCAGACTCTCGTCCCAATCAAACTTGC
Organism: Andricus coriarius; assembly: GCA_932066315.1. Classification (NCBI taxonomy): domain Eukaryota; kingdom Metazoa; phylum Arthropoda; class Insecta; order Hymenoptera; family Cynipidae; genus Andricus; species Andricus coriarius. The sequence goes on along the minus strand of CAKNWT010292787.1, from coordinate 2,054 downwards.
GAAACCAAAGTTCCTGCATTATTCTTTTAGCTACAACAATAACCAGCGAGAGCCACCCTAAAGGATCATAAAGTTTTGCGATGACAGAAAGAATTTGTCGTTTAGTAGGTAGTTCGATGGGTCGCGCATCAACCTGAATTCGAAAACTATCGGAAGTTAGATCCCAATGTAGACCTAAAACTTTTAACTGAATGTCCTCCCCAGAAAACAAATCAAGAGCTCTTTCATGATTGCTTGAAGGACAATCGAGTAGCAATTGTTCATCATTAGAGGCCCATTTTCGTAAATGAAAACCTCCTCGAGCCAGCAATTGAGTGACTTGAGATCTTAGGTCTTTAGCTTCCTCCAATTCATCAGCGCCAAATAACACATCATCGACATAGATGTTATTTTCGAGTATAGCCTTAGCTTGTAGAAAGTCAGACCCTTCATCTTTAGCTAATTGCTTGATGATTCGGTTGGCAAGATAGGGTGCACAAGCTGTTCCGTTAGTTACTGTAGTCAATCGCCAGACTTCGAACTTAGCTTCCGGAGAATAGCAAAAAATGCGCTGATAATTACGATGACGCGGATCAACCATAATTTGCCGAAACATTTTTTCTATGTCGGCTACGTAAACCAAGCGGTGTTCGCGCCATCGCAATATAATAGAAACTAAATCAGTTAGCAATTTCGGTCCCGTATGTAAATGAGAATTCAAGGAAGTGCCGTTCGCCGTGAGGCTTGAAGCGTTGAAGACTACTCGCAGATGAGTAGTAGAACTACCCTCCTTGATTACAAGATGATGAGGAAGATAAACATTTTGATGAGAGTCCAAATCCGAGAAGTCTGCTACTTTTTCCATGTGATTTAAATTCTGATATTCAGACAGAAACCCCGAATATTCTTCAAAAAGTTTAGGTTTGGCTATTAATCGAGACTGTATCTTTTGTGAAATTATGTTTAGCGCGATTTGCGGAATTACCTATATCAATAGGTTGACCATTCTTAAAAGGCAATCGAATCATGTACCGACCAGACGGCAATCGTCGATGGGAGGACAAAAAATGTTCTTCATAGCGAGCTTCATCTTCAGTTAAAGAAGATTCGGAAGGAGGTTCTTCCAACTCCCAAAAACGTGCCATGTCCTTATGCAGCACCTCAGTAGTAATATTAGAATGGGCTGTAATAGTCCCATCAGAGGATAGCTGCTGGATTGGACCAGATAGAATCCAGCCAAAAATAGTATTCTGAGCGGTTAATGAGCCTAATGTTCCCTGGATTAATCCCGGCAATAAACAAAGTCCGAATTTATCAGCCCCTAAAATCATATCAATTCGCGTGTTACTAAAAGGATCAGGATCAGCCAAAGATAATTGTTTTAATTCGTTTGAATGTAACTGGTTTGGTGTCATAGGCGGAGCATACGACGAAAGTTTCAATAAAACTAATGTATGTAGAGCGACAGGGCTTTGCGCACTGTCTTTTGGACATAACCAGACTTTGGCTAATTTTTTAGCACTACCTATTAACTCACCACCTACCCCATACACAAGTGTACTTACTTTTTGATACATCGGACGCAAAGATTTGAGCACCCTTTCAGACAAAAAGCTACACTCTGAGCCCTGATCTAATAAAACTCGAAACACATTAGACCTACCACAATCAGCCTCAATTCTAATACAGTCTTTAGCGAGTAAAGTGGAACGCGTCATATTAGCATAGTTATTAAGAAAACAAGATAGTTTATTATCAATTGCAATATGATGCGTCTCCCGGATCGATAACGGAGTCTCTTGAGTCGAAACACTGCTAGTATTTGATTGCGAAGCAACAGCCCTTTGAGAAATTGTAGTCTTACTGGTAGAAGTAGATGGTTCGGAGACTACTAAATTACCTGAAAACTCCCTAAATTCATAGTGCAATAAAGTATTATGTTTACGAAGACACTTTGCGCAGGTCACCTTGCTTCAGCACACATATGGTTTATGACCAGGCGTAAGACAATTAATACATGCATGATTGCGAAAAACGAGCTCCTTTCTTTTATCTACAGGTAAAGCTCTAAATTG
>CAKNWT010292777.1:2936-21081 GCA_932066315.1 Andricus coriarius | reverse complement strand
CATGAAGGAATAGTAAGGAGTAGTATGTCCGTAAAAAAGAAGTGGTCTTGAAATCCTTCAAAAATTAGGAGAGAGAACGACAATAGTGCAGTCACACGCGCAGCCATGAAATACTGAAATCACGGCTGCGCGCCATACTGCACTAATAAGAGACGCAGATAGTAACTTTCGGATATTTCCAGTTTCACTTTCGTCTACCTTCACCTATGGGAGATATAACTCCTTACTACTCCTACATGGAACAGTGTTATTTTATATTAATTCTTTTGTTTACGGAAATTTTTAAAGTATATGTGTTTCAAAAGAAATATTATCAACTCAAGCTAATCATAATCAATAAAAAGTCAACTAGTTCCGGTAGAGCAGCACCAATCAGGATTAGAGTACTCCGTGCCTCAACTCTCCCTTGAGGATTAGGCTGTGCTAAAGATCCTTTCGTCAACATTCAAAAAATGATATATATTTAATAATAATTTAATTTAAAATAATTTAACTTGTTTTAAAGTTCTTTTTTGAAACTAAAAATTGTTTTCAAAATAAAATAAACAAATCTGCATCTAAATATTGAATAAATGTTAATTTTGTCAAAAATTAATATTTAGAATACTTCTGTGACTGTTACAGAACAGAATATAACATTTTCTAGAACAGATTAATAATAGGTTACTACCCAGTTACCCAAAATATCACGGAAAACTGTAACATTTTCCATGACTGTAACTATTATTTAAGAGTTATATAACAATATTGACATGCATGTTATAGAACGTCTGTCACACTATATTTATATAAAAAAGTTACGCAACAAATATTACAGAACAGTTCATACCCACAGTAATGGAACGGTAACGTAACTTGGTAGCAGCAATATTACCCTCTTGTTATGTATAATAGTTCTGCCACCTGAAAGTAACAACTGTTATAGCAGGGTGGGACAAATTTTTTTTTTAATTTTCGTGCATATCGCCTTTAAATTTGTTCCATTACACAAAAAAAATGATATTTAGATGTTCGTGCAAGCCCTATGAAGTTTAACACATATTTCCCATAAGAGAATAAGACGTTTTTGTAAATTTTATTCTGAGTCGTCAATATTGGTTTTTAGGGCCCAAAAAAAACAAGAAGTGAAAAATTTGGTTATGCGAGTTTTTGGCGCTAATTATGATTTTTTTAAATTTTTTGCAATACATAAAATACTACTGTCTACTGATAATAATATGTTTATATAAATGGTCTAAAGAATTTGTTATTGTTTATAGGATTTTTCTCTTAGAATAGAGTTAGAAAGTTGTGGTTTTTTCCGAATTTCTAAAACTTGTTTTTAACTTTTTAGTTAGAAAGAGGCAATAATCTTTTCAATTTAATAGAAATAATTGTTTAAACAATTATTATTATTTATAAGAGTATTCTCGTAGAATAATGCTAGAAAGTTTAATTCTTAATACAATTTTTCACTTTTTGTCCAGTTTTCACTCAGAACGAAGTAATATTTGATGCAATTTAACAAGCCTAATTGCTTAAAACAAATTATTATTGTTTATCACTATTTTCTCCTATAGAAGAAAACTATATAGCATTCTCCTATAGAGCAACTATATAGCATTACTATATATAATGCTATATAATTGCGGGTTTTTTTAAATGTTTAACTTCTTGTCCACTTTTCACTTAGTGAGGTAATAATTAATGCAATTTTAAAAACATTATTGTTTGAACAATTTATTATTATTTAAAACTATCTTCTCTTAGAATCTTAGATACTTGCTAGAAAGTTACGGGTTTTCCTGAAATTTTTTTCTTTGCCTTGGCTTCTTAGTTATGCACATATAATAAATTCACATCAGAGAGAAACATTTTTTAAACAATCTCTTTATTTTTTACGAATATATTTTCCTGAAATAGAACAGAGATTTGAAATATTTTTCTTGTTTAAATAAATAGTAATGTTAACATTTATTATATGTTCCTAACTAAAAAGTCAAAGAATAGCTGAGAATTTTAAAAACCGTAACTTTCTAGCATTACTATGAGAGAAGATAGTTATAAGCAATAATAATTTATTTAAACAAATATTTTGGTTAAATTGCATTAATTATTACCAAGCTCTGAGTGAAAAGTTGACAAAAAGTTGATAATTTGAAAATAAACCGAAACTTTCTAGCAGTATTCAAAGAGGATGCTGTTAAAAAAAATTGTTTAAACAATTATTTTTGTAAACTTTAATTAATTTTTACTTTACTCTAATTTAAAATTAGACAAAAATTAAAAAATGTAGAAAAAACAATTATTTCTCGTAAATTTAATTGATTATTGGCTCGCTCTAACTGAAAAAAGAGATAAATGGTTTAAACAATTTATGTAAACTTCTAATTATAAGTATAAAGGAGTATTTCATGTATTAGAAACAATTTGTATTAATAACAAATCATAATTAGCGTCAAAAACTCGCAAAACCCAATATTTCACTTATCGGGGGTTTTTGGGACCCTATAAAACAGACTTATGTTGGGGGTGATATTTAAAAAATTATACTTTACTTTTATTCATAGGCTAATTGTGAAGAGAAATGTTGAGTTTCAAGCCGATTGACCTAATATTGACGATTCTGAACAGGGTTGCCAGGAAAAATCAACGATTGTCGCCATATGCTGAGAGCGAAGTCGCCAAAATCTCATCGGAAGTCGCCAGCTTCGCGGGAATTTTAAATCCCATAATAGATAACCTATTTTGTTTCAAATAATATTCAATCAAACTAACTTCTATTTTGCTTATTGATAAAAATAATTTAATTAAAAATAATTATGTTTACTTTATCAAAATAAATAAAAAAATAAAATGCATTTCAATAATATTTTATATTTTCTTATTATAAAGTAATATATGACTTGAAAGAAATATTTATTAATAATTAGAGTAGAAATAATTTATTTAGCAATTGAAAATAGACAACAGACTCGAAACAACCAAATTTTAAGTATCTTCAAGTAACTATTGTTAAGATGTAATTGTTTTTAACGCTACAAATTAAAAACGATTTATCTTACGAAAAAAGGCATGAGTCAAAAAATCCTTTTTCACAAAGAATTTATTATAGGAACTTTTCATATTATATTATACTGAAAATCGAAAATCGCCAATTTTGTCGCCAGTCACCAAACCTGAAAATTGGTCGCCATCTGTCAAAAAAAATCGCCAATTCGGCGGCAAATCGCCAATACTGGCAACCCTGATTCTGAATAAAATTTACAAAAACGTCTTTTTTTCTTATGGTAAATGCATGTTAAACTTCATTGAGCTTGGAGAATCTACATACATCATTTGAAAAAATCTGCCCGCTTTTTTGACAAACAAGTTTTGTCCATTCATTTTTTTTCATATCTTTTGTCGTTTTTCCAAAAATTTAATTTTTTCATTTTTAATGTTTTTGGGGCCTTAAACAAAAACTATGCATCTTATTAGAAAATTAATATAAACGAATTTATAGTTCTTTTTTGGGTAAACAACTTTTTTCTATTCATTTTTTTTTGTAGCTTGTGTCGATCTTCTAAAAATTTAACTTTTTATATTTTTAATGTTTTATTTTACGATTAAAACAAAAACTACGCGTCCTATCAAAAAGTGATTGATAACGAATTTTTAGATCTTTTTTGGGTGCATATTTTTGTTGATTAATATTTTTTCGTATCTTGCATAGTTTAACCGCAAAATAGAAATGTTTATTTTTCATTTTTTTATGGTTAAAACTAGAACCAATGGTCAAAAATCGCTGGTTAACGAACACGATCTTGCTTTTTGGTTCCTAAAACTATGTGCCAAATTTCAATCTAATACGATTAGTCTTTCAAAAGATATCCGGTATATACATAGACGAGAACGACAGACAGACACCATATTAAAACCATTTTTTCAGATGCAGGGGATCTCAAAACGTGGAGATTTAGAAAAATCGGCGATAGTCAATTTTCAAATAAAATAATACCTTCTCATTATGATGAGAATGTAAAAATGTTAAAACTTACATAACAATAATTTTTTAAGAATATTTTTTGTAATTCAATTTTTTTTTTCTGTCCCTTCTTACAAATTTTTTTAAAAATGTTATTGAATATTGGCAGAACGAAATTGTATAGTCTGCTTTGAAAATCTTATTTTTAAAGTTTAGTTTGTTATTGCTTGGTTTGCAAAGATTTTTGATTGAAAACAAAATATCTGCGATTCGATCAACCACAAAGAAATTATTGACGTGCCATATCAGGCTCGTTTGCAACTTTTCAATGTATTTGAGCAAATCCATGGGAAAGTTGGTAGATCCCTATATGGATCTAAAGTAGTGCTTTTCATACATGTGACGTGAGAGGTGAATAATGCAAATTATACATCTATGAGCTCACAAAAACTGATCGTCAAATTGATTGCGTTGACAGTTTTTTTTTGACAGATTAGACCGACTCGAAGCAATAAGTTACCCTAAATTACCGAAAAGTTTAGAAATTTTTTGATACTCTGAATTTCCTAACATTTCAAAAAAATTTCAAAATTATCATTGAAATTGTCAAAACTAGCTTACGAATCGTACTGAACAAATTATAAAGCGGGGCTAAAATAGTGCTTTTCAAGCATGATGACGTCATAGGGAGTAAAAGTGTGACGTCACAGGTGAAAAATAAAAATTATATATCTATGAATAAGATAAAAAATGATCGTGAAGTCTATTGCGTTGAATGATTGTTTAACAGATTGGACCAAATCGAAGCGATAAGTTACCATAAATTACCATAAAATGCCGTAATTGTAGAATACTCAATATTTTCTTCAATTTTCAAAATTTTCAAAATTAAAAAACATTTTTTTGTCGTTTTTGGGTTTACTTGTCCCGAGACTCCGGTTTACTTATCTCTTGCTCACACTTACGCCCTCGCCTTCGGCGCGTACCCGCTCGCCTACGACTTATAGTCTTATACTGAAAAAATTACACTTGTCGAAAAAGTCCCACTTCTCTCCCTTGGTGCATAATATATTATTGTAGAACATAAATATGATAATAAAAAATATACAGAACTACAAGAAATATGGATTTATCTACTTTTTCAGATATTTTAAAATATTAAAATTGATTTAGAAACAGCAAATCGATTTAAATTGTGTAACTTGGATAGTTTACGTCACTGTAGACTGTGGAGGAGTAAAAAGGAGAGAAGCTGAAACTAACAAGTAGAAAGAGAAAAAATAACACGCGGGAATTGCTTATAAACGGTTTCTATTCTCGGTAAGAGTCAAGGGCGGATGCTGTAATTCACGAAAAGTCGAAAAGGGCCCTCCGTGAATTTAATTTTTATGTTAACGCTCAACGCTTTCAAATTCCTGCGCTTTTTTATCAGAATGCTTTCCTAATTTTAAATTAAAACTATCTGTTTCGAAAATATTCAAATTCTGAAAATGGATAGCTTTTAAATTTTTAAATTTCTCAAAATTGTTTTTGGCCTCCTGAATTTTGAAACGATCATATCGAAAATTTAAAAATGTGAATTTGTTAATATTGAATCCTTTAAAAGTCGGAAAACTTCATACTGAAACTTTGAAAATTGGTCGATTTAATTTTGAAAGCGCTTGAGATTAAACAGTTTTGAATTGAATCCTTCAAAAAATCTGCAATTTTGTTTTCAATTATAAGCCTTAATATTTGATCATTTGAGATTCAAACATTCAAAATTATTTGGTTTCGAATTTAAATTAAATTTGAAATTTTTCCAAGTTTCAAGGTTATTTTGAAATTATTTAAATGTTAACGTTTGTAATTTAAAATCATCCAATATTGTTAAGGCTTTCATTTTCAAATTCTATCCTTTTAAACAATTGAACTTCGAAACCAAATAATTTTTTATTTTTGAATCTCAAATGATCGAATATTGAGGCTTATAATTGAAAATAAAATTGTTCTGCCATTCGCAGCAGAAAAATTCGGCTATTTTTACCGTTTCCTTACGCTTAGCCAAGGCCAATTTTAAATTCATAAGATTAGAAAATATGCAAATTTTTTGTAATTTTTGCAATTCCTTGAATTACAGGTTTTTTAGCATGTTAAGTAGGGGGTGAGGATACGGTATGTTAGGGCAACCAATGTTCTTCATAAGTTTGATCGCGTTTATTGTGTTCGTGCGTTCATGTGAATGCTTCTTCTATCTTGCTACGCGAAGCCTTCAATACAGTAACTGTAGTCGTTTCACTCTCTTGTCTATTCGTTTGCTTAGAAGAGTTTAAGATGTGGTTACCGCATTCATAGCATAATTATATTGTTGATTAACATTATTTTTTTATTTTATTTTAATAATAGTGGAAATGCACCCCAAATTGGATAATAATTATTTTAATGAATAATAGAATCATAACATATTATAACATAACATTTAACTTGTAACATACATTTTAATTTAGGAAGACCGTATAACCCTTTAACTATAAGTAATGGAGAATAATTTTTTAATTCATTAATATTTTTAATTGATGCGATTATTCACTTAATATTTTCACTTGGAAGGTCTCTTATACTAGGAACATAATATAATATGTTAGTTTTATTCTAAATAATAGAGTTCAAATATGTAATTTCAAGTTTCATTCTATAATAATATACAATGTTAATTATTAAATTGAATTTTATACACAACATTTTGTAATTTTAAGTAAGTGCATGAATTTTGTTATGAAAATGATAAATTTGTAAGTCAAAAAGGTAATGGTTTAATTTTCATTTAAATGAATTAATTCTCAACCTAAAAAGAAAAGAATTTTCAAAAAAGTAGGTGAATTTTAAACAAAATGAAGTGAATGACACTCATCAGACTGATATATTATTTTAAGAAGAAAATTAGAGACACAATATTCTAAAGTCAATCCGTGCAAAAATTGTATTTTTGAAAAGAAAGGCTCAGAAACATTGCGAATCAAAAAATCAGTTGATTTTAAAAAGACACATTCAATAAGTTTAGTACATGCAAAAAAATTGCATAGAAAGGCCCTAAAATATGTTTCAAAGCAACATTGTAATCGGCTCATTAGAGACAAGTATATAACAAGAGGAAAAAAGACGGAGAGAATTGTCAAAAATAAGTATATACTTCAAGAAGAAAATAATTTACATTACAGTAAATAAGTCACAAATAAAAAAAGGGTGAAATCCCTCAAAATAAACCCTCGAAAGAAACGAGGGTAAAAAACGCCGCCAAATAATACATTCTTACTAGCCAAATACTATTAGTGAATACAAATTTTTTGTCATTGATAGATTTTAATATTTTAATTATTCATGTCCCTTAAGTAAAATATCTTCAATGGTAATAATAATGTAAATTACAGAATCTGCAATTACAAACATTTCTTGAAAATGCACATTTGGCGGGCCTGTTTTCATATGGGCATGCCTTCAGGGTGTCTAGAGCCTTAGACCTTCACAACAGCGTCATCTGACACGCGAACTATTGGGTATCTCAAATTTATTGGAGGAATGTTGAAGAAAAAGTGCAATGAATATTAATTCATTGTATTCAAAAATGTTTTACGACTGTAAAACTGTAAGTAAGGACAGGTGAAAACTATTAAAGTTATCAATATAAACATTGACGAATATTCTTATTAAAATTGAAAAATAATGTAAATAATATTACGCATTCTTCATTTCATTAAAATGAAAATTAATAATAATAATGGGTCATGTATAATCACAATAAGCGATATCCATGGGAAAGTTACCTATGACAAAACATACTGTGTACTATACACGGAATTCCATGTCAAATTAATGAATCCAGTTTCAAATCGTAAAGGGCTATATAGTATGTATTTCGGAAAATTAAATCATACAAGCCCCAGCGCTAAACTTGATCCATTAGTTTCAGAAATTCAGTCAAAATCCATTATAAAGACAGGCCCGCCAAATGTGCATTTTCAAGAAATATTTGTAATTGCAGATTCTGTTATTATTATTATTATTATTAATATACCAATAAGCCATTTCCCTTTCGAGGAACTCGTGACTTGCTCGATGAGGAAATGAGTAATGTGAGGTATAGGGGGTATGGATTTTTTTTACATTCATCTAGAATTCTCGTGTTATTTATTTAAATGACACGTTCGTTCCGTAACACTGCTCCAACCCAGGCTGCTGATCAATCTGTCTAGCGATCAACCCGAAGAAGAAGAGTCTCACAGAATTGTTATGGTTCCCCACTTGGGCGCATAATTTATATTATTATTATTGAAGATATTTTACTTATGGGACACGAATACTTGAAATATTAAAATCTATAAATGACAAAAATGTTTTATGCACTAATAGTATTTGGCGAATTTGAGAGATTTCACAACATTCTATTGTGAAATTTTTGTGACTCCTTACAATTCATATATAATTAAAAAACAAGGTTAAACAACCACCGCAGGGTCTCACTGGGAGCAACTGCCATCTAAAAAATGACACAGGCTCCTAGTAGGACCGCGACAAATCACACCCATGGCCACGTCTCACAACCGAGTAAACAAGCGAGTAAATGACTAGCGGAGTTGAGAGTACAATTTTTCGAAGTATAAAATCGGCTCAGTATCGAATACATTCAGCTCCGCATTTTTTACTCCAGAGTAAAATAGAGTGAGCAAAAGGTTCTGAAGTTCATTCAGAGTGAATATAATTAATTCGCACCGCACCGAAACAAAATCTTAACCCATGCTCAATCCGGAGTTAAAGAGTAGTGGCTGAACTTCTTATGGAGTTTATGTTCGGAGCTGCGTTCGCAGAAAACTTAGAAACACTCTATTCGCAGTTGTTTGCCACATCATGGCCGCAAGTCAACGCGTACGAAACTGCGAATTCGAAAACATGAAAATTCTAGAATCCAGAATTATAGATGGTCGCGTGTGGCGTCGGTGCGATTTGTTATTTAATATTTAGAAAAGTGAAATATGTTGACGATAAAAAAGTCAGCTATGGCAACCAGACAAAATGGATAAAAATGGTATATATATGAGCCAGAATTGGGATACGAAGAATTCATAGACCACGGTAAGTATCATTGTATATTGCATATTAATAATTATTAACAAATCCATGATGGTTTTGAATCGTTTTGTACGATTTAAAAAACTCGTGTGATTTATTCCTTTTAAAATTGATAAAAAAAGTGATTGGAAAATTGTTCTCAATACGCTTTCGGTGCATTCAAAAAATATTCCTTGACATTTCTGAGTAAGTGGCTTTAGTATTCATTTTTAATAATAAAAGGTTTCTATTGACTTATTTGCCTTATATACAAATATTACCAATTTTAAAAGGAATAATATACACGAGTTTTTTAAATCGTACACAAAAATTGAAAAGCATCATGGGCATGTTCACAATTGAGCCGATGGATACTGTAAAGTGTAAACTGTAAAGGCATATAAAATTCACATGGCCGTTCCGGTTGGCCCCTGTTTTTCTTTAAAATAGATTTTGAAAATTCAATTTTTGAAACATATGGCTTTGCAGGAAATTTCATGGCCATATGTTTTAAAAATTTAATTTTAAAAATCGATTTTAAATACTAACCGGAACAGCCATGTGAATTTTAAGTGCCCTTACACTACCCAGCGGCTCAATTATTATTATATACAATTATCTACTTACCGGGGTCTATGTATTCTTCATATTCCAATTCTAATTCATGTATGCAATTTTCGTACCCACTTTGTCTGGTTGCCGTAGCTCACTCTTTTTATCGTTTTTTATTTTTTTTTTCTAAATATTAAATAACAAATCGCACCAACGCGACTCTAGACCATCTAGAATTCTGAAGTATCACCATCAAATATATTCACACTGAAAAAAAGATTAGTTGGGACAACTAATAAAATTGTTGGGACAACTGTTTTAGTTAGTAAATAATGGTACCGCTATTTAGTTAGTTGTGAGAACTATTTTTGTTAGTTGGGGCACAAGTAGTTGCCCTTACTATCTAATTAGGTAAACTATAGTTCAACTGATAAGACGTTTTGAAAAAAATATGTCCCTATGCCCAATGGGATCTTTCTAATTGCAGGTGCACTTTGCAGGTTAGGATTTCCAGTAAAACTTAGAACTCGTTTGATTTTACAATTTCTTATACATACCTTCGAATAATTCGATATAATCTCCGAATCCTAAACTTTGGATCCCTTCTGATACTTATAAATGACGAACAAGACATCAGATGAGCAACGAGTTATGACGGCCATGTCTAAACGTTGTCCCTATGTTGGTACCTTTGTCGCACTCTCAATCGTACCAACCAAGGTAACAAATAAAATAGTTACGCCACCTACTTTAATTTGTTAGATAAATCAATTAGTAGTACAGACGACTTTTTGATTAGTAACTCTGACTACTAAAGCGTTACTAACGTAAACTAGCCACGACTACTACAAACCGCTTCCTAAAATCGACTACTTGCTGAGTCGGTGTTACTAACTGAAATAGTTGTAAGAACCAATAAATGCTTTAACTAATAAAAAGGTAGTAGCCCCAACTATTCATTTTTATCAGTGCACTATTCAGAGTGCTGGAGTCTATTTTTAATAGTGAAATATTCCCTTTAGCGTTCCTTTTTAACGATATTTACTCCTTAAAATCAACTCCTAGTGGTGTCGTGTGACAACTATAGGGTCAGAACGGAATTGATTGAAATAACTCCGGACAGTGCAGTAAGGGAGTTCTTTTCCAAGAGTCACATTTTAACTCGTTTTCTTCTACTCTCTAAATTTGAATTAGTAGAAATTTTACTAATTCATTCAGTACACTTAATTTTAATTGATGAATCAGTTACTTTCAGAAGTTTACTAATTTTAACAGTAAAAATACCGTAACTGAAGTTAATCAGTTATATTGTAACCGTAACTACAGTGAATTAATTATAGACTTAGAATACATTGATAGAGGAACAATTTTTGAATTAAACTTTTGTTTATTTTCCAACATTATTTATAATAATAAAGTGTATTTTGACATTTTCATTTCAATAGATGAATAAGAAATTATTACATATTTCAATAAAACTATAACTGATCAATTAGTAATTTTCTTTTTACGCAAGGAACTCCATAAGAGGTCATCACTTTGCAGTTGAATAACAATTCGAATTTTTTAGATACAGAAATAAAATTGATTATTATGAAAGAGCAAATGAAAAACTATCGGCGTTTTTTTACCCTCGTTTCTTTCGAGGGTTTATTTTGTTATTAAATCTTTTGTCAAGTTCTTAAAAATCTACTAAATTCCGGAAAAAATGTTGTTTATTTAATTGACTTCTGAGAATAAAATAAAATCGTGTCATTCCTAATTCTGATTATTTTAAGCTAAAATTTCTAATTTTGCAAAAAACTAAAAGATTTCTCTAAATTCCAGGGTCCTGAACTTCCACATTACGCCCTTGGCAACTTGTCACCCGATCTCTGCCGAACGCTTCCGAACCTCGTCAACGGCGCCGACTTCCAAAGTATTTCAGTATTCGTGCCGCGACCGTCAACCCGTAAGGAGCCGCGTTCGCTCGATCGGCGAATCGGCACGATTTTCTCTCCAAAACTTTTCTTTTTTTTCCGCGAGTTTTCCAACCATTCTTATTCACGTGAAAGCGTGTTTCGAATTCCACAAAAAGACCGCGAGTGCGGGGGAAAAATGCTGCGCGTTCGTTGAACGGAGGTGCACTGGAGTTTAAAAGTTTTTGGAGTTTTTTAAACAAAAAGTGATAAAAAAAGCTGTTTTGGTTGCTTTTTTGTGGTGTCAACGGAAATCATAAGAGAAGAGGATGTATTGCTCCGACGCACATGAGGGTATGCACGAGGTGGATGGCAGCTGGGTGTTGCGAGTCTACGTCACGGACCTGCAGGTCGAGAGGAGCCTCCGTGTCAAGGGCGAACTCCACATCGGAGGTGTCATGCTTCGTCTCGTCGAAGATCTCGGTTAGTCTTTAATTACGTTTTTTATTTCCATTTTGAGCTTAAATCGAAATTGAAAAAGGCCGTAGTTATGTGTACCGAAATTTCGGTACGACAGCCGGATTTTATCGTTACGAATAGACACTGCCTTGAAGATGTCTGTTTTTAATCAAAATGATTTGTAATCTTTTTTGTGTTCTTATTTAAGCTCAAGATGTGTTCCAATCTGTAGACGCATATATGTTTACCTCAATTTATCGAAAGTTATCTGTTTTGTTTAAATATTGCTTAATTCAAGGATGTTTTGAAATTAGCAATTTTTAGAAATTTGTGATTTTGTGGATTATTGCTTCTCCTACTTTTTCCACAAGTCTAGAATTTTTCAAATTTGAAATCGCCGCCTTTATTACAGTTATTTCGATTTACAAGTTTTGGTTAACATTTTCATTTTAGGTTAAGTTTGAATTTTGGTAGTTTTTCCGGCTAAGAGCCTTTTTTAGTGCTTGAAGTATTCTTAAAAAGAGTCTTCGAGTGTGGTCAAGTGAAGATCCCCAGATCAAGTTACAAGTTCTCAAGTGTTGAAAAAAAACTCGAAAGCGGAGCGAATTTCGGGGTAGGATTTTAGATTTCAAGGACTGGCCTTGAGAAGGGCTGGAATGCACTCGACCTACCGGTACATGTGCATTCGAGCAACACGTATTTTGTATTGTATTATATTTACTTCCGGGAAAAAAATAACGGGGACTTATCATTTTTGTTTTATCGACATTTTCTAAGAAAGTACTCCTAGCGAGTTAGATTTGTTAAGAACAATTATGATTCAGTGAGACGTTTTTCTTTCAGAGGAATTGTCTCTAAAAAGTGTAGCGAAAATTGTGTTGAGTTAGTGTCAATTTAATGATTGATCACATTTTGAAAACTTTGGTCTTGACATTTTCAATTTGGATCATTCTTAAATTTTAAATCATTAATTCTAAATCGTAAAATAGTTGGTCCAAAAGAATTGAATGCGATTATTTAATGAAACTGGTGACGTTTTTTTCGATTGCAATAAATTAAAAATTTAAAAACATTTCACTTGATTTTAGTTGCTTTGTTGGAATTGAGAGAGTGATTTCGAATCTTAATCTTAGTTATAGATCATGAGATATTTCAACGCCAGGTATAAATTCAAGCAGTCCTAAAAAGTATCTAAAAGGCCTCGTAATTATATCGCAAATGGTCGTTATATCACATTGAACTGTTACGGTTGAAGCAACAAGTTGCGGGATTTGAGTGTCGTTGGAACGCGACCTGAGAAATTCCTGGTCGTCGCTACTGATTCTGATGCGGTTTCTGCTTTCTGCTGCAGTAGTTGCAGTTGCAAGATTCGAAGAAGTCGCGAAGCGCACAAAGTGGAAAGACTGGATAGACGGACTAGTTTCCAATGAAGAGGCTGTAGCTTTGAGCAAATAGTACAATCTTTTCAGTTCCAATAAAAAAATGCAATTTTCGAAATACAAAATTTCGTGACATCGAAGCGTTGTGACTGTTACTTAAAGCGCTTTAAGGGCAAATGACAAAGTATGACGGTTTCCCGGAAGTTAAAACGGCAAGCTTGTCATATTTCGAAAAAAAATTTGCTAGACTTGTGGTCATTTGTGGTGTAAACCGGTTTTTGAATAATCGAAAATTACGTGAACAATTTTTGAAAAACGTTTTTTTTTCTAGAACTGCACTTATTACTAGCTCAAAAAGAAGGGTTATGCTATACGGCTCGAAGTATACACAATTTTGTGCAAAATATCAAACTAAAAAAAGACACAAGCCCCAACAATAATCAAATTCCGAAAGACCTCAAAACTTGTGCCGAATTGTGATTGATAAATACAATCTTTTTCCCTTTAACAACATTCTTTTATAGATGGAATAAACACTGCATTTGTCGAAGACAATGCAAGTTTTGGATTTTCGAAATTTGATTATTGTTGGATCTTGTATATTTTTTGATTTTTGACATTCTGCTTTCGAATGACAACTCTTGGTCTTAAAGAATATTGTGACATATCCAGGACACATATTTTTTGCAACTCATTTAGAATTCACCCTGAATTCTTATTACTACTTTTTAATTCACTTGAATTCTTCTAAACTCACTCAATTCAATTGATTTTTTGTATTAAAAAAAAAATTGTTTAATTCGTCTTGAAGTTTTTTAAACTCACCTTGAATTTTTAGTAATTTCAAAAAGTTCTTTTGAATTTCCTTGAATTTTTCTATGTTTTTTTTTAATTATTGAATTCAATTCATATTTTTTAATTGTCAATTCGCTTGAATTTTTAAATTGTTTTGAATTCGCTTGATATTTAAAAATTGTTTTCAATTCGCTTGATTTTTTTAAATTCACCTTCAATTTTTATGAATTTCATCGAATTCTTCCCACTTCCCTTAAATTTTTCTGCATCAATGGAATCTGCAATCAATGGCATTTTTTTGGAGTCCTAAAATGTTTTCCAATTCATTGACATTTTTTTGAATTTCATTTTAACTGATTTGAAGTCTTAGGAATAGAGTTCTTTTGAATTCGTATTCAATTGAAATGAACATTAGTCCCGTTATTAATGCACATTAGTTACATTTTGGGTTGGAAATTAGCCACTTTTATTCTCTTTTACGGTTTAAATAACTCACTTTTTAAAACTTTACATTCTCATCATTTAGATGGAATGTCTTAGATTCATTCTTTCTTTTGTTTTGAAAAAATACGGGTCTACCGTGTGAACAAAAGAAAAACGCCTGCAAATAGCCTTGTTACTATATCGGGGGAATCGAAACGTAAACAGCCAGGGCCGCCTGAACCGTTTCCATAACATTGCGCAATATACTCGACTGAGTACGCGTGTACTGCGCCCTTCCGAGGCGAGAGTCGCAACCATCTCTCGCCCTTCGCGTTGAGAATCTGCGTGGGCCAGCGATTCTAGAAATTGCTAAACCGGGGGTTCGTAAATCGGGTTCCGAGTGCATATGAACGGTCCCCTAAAATTTATAAATTAAAAATTATTTTATTTCATTTATAAAAGTTTGTATATTAAAAATGTTACAATATTATAATTTTGGTCTTCAAATATTAATGGTCAGGGAAAATGAAAAATTAGTCAGGGAATATGTTTTTCATAGAAAAGTATTGAGGGGCCTTCCTTAGGCACCTTATCATTAAATCTTTAAACTTTCAAAAACGTAAAACCTTTCATAAATTGAACTCTGAACTTCCCAAATTTGATAAAAATGTGATTAATCTTTGCGGTAATTTGTCATGAAAACATGAAGAAAATTGAGTGATCGTCTCTGCAGAAAAGCAGGACTTTCATCTGAGATAAACTCGTTCGATAAGTCCCTCGTGACTGCAGAGTCGCAGGTCTTGCAAACATTATCTCGTAAATCAGGACACGCTTGAATCGCCCACGTGAGAATAATGATTCTTGTTTGATTTTCCACCCGGAATATAACGAATACACCGGTACTTAAATAATCTACAAAATATATACAGTATAAAGCATAAAGTATATTCTATAAAGTATAATGTATAATGAACTCACTATACTGGACACTATCTATCTAGGGAGCAAGCGACTGGTACTTTGTCTGCCTTGAAGATTATAAACGACCAATAAGTCCTCTTACTTTCTACTCAACTTATGGTTGCAATATAGTTTTCGCCTAGAGAATATAAAGTTCCCCCCTCTAGTATATAAACAATACTCTTCCCGATCACCGACCCAATTGCTAAATTGACAACAAATTCTCGTCATGAATCTGCTTCATTGTTCTCTATTAGTGGTCGTTTGATTTAAAAGTTAGTTCTTCGGGGAAGAGCAAAGAAAAAAACAAAAAACTTCGTTGGTGGTGGGAAAGGCCCTTTCCCGTATTTTAATGATAACCATATGTTGTGGTAAACACTCTATCAGGCGAGCTCCCTTACCGACCGTCGATAAGTAGATCCAAATAGTATCAATTTCCTGATGACTAACATTAGTTTACGTTTAATGCAACGGAAATTAATTTGATTATCTATTTTCTACGAATATCCACCAAGTAAAAGAAAACGATAGGCCTATAATATAATGTCACATTTCCATGAGATCGGGGATCAGAAAGCGCAGGCGGAGGTTTAATTTTAAACGCGATTATCGCAACGCCCGAGAATACACCCACACTCGTACAAACTTCGCCGTAGCTCTTCGCAGTAGGTGTTTCTCGGGAAAATAACAGCGAGGAGAATTTCCTTTTTATCGGGTTTTCAAGGGTCTAGTCGGTTTTTTTAGAGCCAAAGGCACAAGAGTCACAGAAAGGCACGCACGATTTCACGCTTGATTTCACCGATAATCCATTCCATTTTGCCTTTTTTCTCCAGAAAAAAGGGGGGAAAGTTGAAATTAGAAACATATTTTCATACAATTTTAGACTTTTTTAAACGTTTAAAATTGTGTTATTATTTATTCTTTAATCCACTGATATAAATTATATTAAAAATTCGGTAAAAAAAAATTCGCGCCGCAACTATCCTGGGAGCCGAACACATGTCTCTCATTTGTCGGTTGATTGCTTAGGCTAGAGCAATTAACTGGCAATTGAGATAACACGCGGTGTGAAAGGTGCTCCCAAAAATTATAACACCCTTATTTAGATTGGTTGAACACCGGTTAAAAATAGCAATTTTTAATTTGTATAATATTTTCCGGATGCTTCGTAGATAATTCTGAACATTTTAACCTTAATTCGAACGTTACGTTATAAATCATTCAAATATTGACTTATTTTGTATGTTTCGAATTCTGATTTATATTATTTTGAATACTTGCAATTGAAAATTTCAGCTTTAAAGGTTTTAATTTTTTTAATTTAAGGAATTAAAAAAAATTTTAGTAGCCACTCAAAAATGAAATTTGTAGATAATACAAGTTATTAATTTAATTAATGATAAGTCATCTTTTCTCAATAAAAACTCACCCTGAATCAAGTTTTACAAATGATAGTTTCTATTACCAATTCGTGCATTTTGGTCGGTGCTTTAAAGAGAAGCGAGAATAATATTTTAAGATAGTTGTTTGCCTAATCTGTGCCACACTTGCCGAGAGATGGTCCAAGATGGTTCAGAGCCTCAGTTGAGTTTATTCTCGAGTTTATTTTAGCTCATAACGCTTCCTCTTTTTAACTTTATGACGTCGTATTACCAATATTCTTCGTAGAAGAAAGAAGAAGTAGCCATGCCTCTTAGAATTTAGGAATTTAAAGTCAAGAGCAAGGGGGGTCTGGCCAGAGGAAAACCGCCTTTCCAGCATCCGTCCTGCCCATCTTTGCATTCCAATGTAAAAGACTATAGACTATCCACTATACATATGACTATAGAGTAGAGTATAGCTGATTGTAAATCACACAGATAAGTGACTGGGCAGCAAGTCTGGAAAATGAATTTAAAAACCATAAACCTGGGGCAACTGGACAAAAGAATAGATGACAAGATAAGTCGACAAGGAAGTAAACAGTAAGAGGGTGGTCCTTTTTTATGGGGTTTTTATTGACCAGTTCTAAATTCTTTGTTGCATTTCTAAATTTTTCTTCTTTTCGAGTGTTTAAGCTGTGTTTCCTATTCAGATTCGGAAGATTTTACATATTCAAAAAAGCTCAATAGCGAGGATAAAAACCATTTTAGCACGGACGCGAACCGTGAAGGGCTCTCGATGTCGGTAACAGCTGTTAATTCTAGAATCCTAGGATTCTAGAATTTAACATTTTATATTATTCTGCTCGAAATTGTGTTTCGGTGGCTTTCTCCTTGAAGTTTTTTTTAACCTTGAAAACCTGTCTATCTCCTTAAATTGTTCATGAAAACCTTGAATTTGGTTTCTTTATTCTTTGCAAAATATTTATTTTATTGCAATCTGAAGAGTAATTTAAATCTTTTCGTATTTTATTTCATATTTATATACATTCTTTGTGATAATCAACTTACAAGTTACAGAAATTAGTAGTTGAAAATGTCGATGTTAATTCAGCTTCAGTATTCGAATTTTTGTGGTGTTGAGTCTACACTGTACATCATATTTGTCTAAGATTTTAAAATATTTGCAGATTTCAAACATTTTACGCAGATTTCAAACATTGCACAAATGTTTAAAAGATTTTATAAGGGGCCGTTGGAGTATTACGGAAGCATAATTTCCCCTATTCT
>CAKNWT010292771.1:0-10396 GCA_932066315.1 Andricus coriarius | reverse complement strand
AAAAAACAAATTAAAAATATAATAAATATCTATGTATCTATGTTTGCAATTGTGACTTATATTAAAATTTCTTAATGTAGATAAACAAGGAATCAGTAAATGATGTATCACGTTCGATTATCGAAATTGTATAAAAAGGCGAGCTATCATAGAACTGCTTTGCGCACTCGACACATTCAATTAACTCATATCAATCACAGTTCTATTTAAGAGAAAAATATAGTCCGAAGTCAAGTAAAAATTTATAGAAGAATGGTTTTCAATGTGAGTCTTCTGCTTAGTTCAGTAAATTAAATTTTGAACATGTCCATTTCATGAACATGTTCAAAATCAATAAGAGGGGAGATGTTACGTCCTGCGACGTAACGGTATACAAATCAATACAAATCTGCCTAGTATTCTTCAATCAGATTTTTCACGAATAGTATACGTCGCATGTGGCTTCACCCTAAACACTTGTCATGTACGAGTTTTCTACACTCCCCTAATTCAGTAATGTAAAAAGGGAAAAACCCAAAATGGCCACCAATTAATGTTCCTAGCCGTATTGATTTTGGGGATTTGCATGGAATCTATTCCATATATAAACCCTACAAAAATTATCATGTTCAGTCTCGGTTTGTCTATTTTCCGCCGAAGGCTCTGTCATTTTTTAATCCTACAGTTTAGTAAGTCCTTCGTTTGTCCTAAATCCGCCGTAGGCTCTGTCGGATCCGTGAGCAGTTAAATTTCCGACCGTCCATCAGTTCAGTATCAGTCAGCTTTCCGTTATCCGATCGGTAATCCTAAGTTTCCAGTTTGTCGTCATATTACGTAGATCTAAGTCAGTATTTCATCTGTCAGTCTGTTTACTACCTCCGATTCGTCTTGTATTAACTCTGTTCTCAGTCGCTGTTCTTCATTGGAATATGCACATGGTGATTTATGATACTATAAAATAAATAAAAAATGTGAAAAGGGTTAAAGTGATTGAATAAATCTACAAGAGTTAATTGTTTGGAACGATTGAACATCCTTGAAAACCAGAAGATCAGGAACAACGATAACCACCCTTCAAACACTTCTTCGCTACGACCAAAAGTCAGCCAGGCAACGCAAAACTTTTGGAAGGAATCATCAGCTTAATAGTTGACACATTCTGAAGTCCGATCCGACAAACCATACGTTCAACTATTACCTTCCCTGAGGAGATCACTTGTGTCCAGTCAACGGGTTCACAATCAAATTGAATTGATTATATCGTTGAGCGGCCCTGGTTCCACTTCGATCGGTTTTGGAATATCTCCCACAGCCAATTCATTCGGTAAGTATCCCAGTACATCAATTCTTCCTATGTTTTCCTTTTGAACTTCTTTGATATTTTACTTTTCCTAACTAGCTGGCCCTTTTCTCTTGTGCAAATGGATATTTCTGGCTCACCCGATTGAATGTAAAAAAAGGAATAAATAAACTTTATGTTAAAAGATAATTTGTTTATCTCTCTCTTAGTTACCTCAATTCCCGCATCGATTCGAATACTTAGCATAAGTTTCTTTGATTTCGAATATATGCTGATTATTTGGGTGGAGCAAAAATGAGGAATTATTCAAAATAATTAGGTAGGTGATGTGATCAATATCCAGACGTCACAGCAGTAACAGCCGCTCGGGACTGTGCGCATGAAAAAACGTACTTTTACACGCTTGCTTGAAATTTACACATTTAACACTCTTTGAAACACACAATGCAAAAAGTTTAAAAAATGTAATGAAATGTAATGAATAAAAATTGAGAATTTGAATATGCGTTTTTGGGGTTTTTCCGATTTTTTATGTAATCCAACCCACTGTGCACCATTAAAATTCACTTACGTAACTCTGTAACAAACTTATTACTGTCAATGCATGTAACCAAGTTACGGAACAAATGTCATACGATCTTTGCATAACAGGTATGTCATATTGTTACATCGCCATCACTAATGTATGGAACGAGTTTTCTGGGATGTACTAGACGTGGTCTTTTGGGTTGTGAAAGATTATTGTAGGGATGAGAATGTCTACTAGATTCTTGGGAAGGTGTCTGGGGCGGTTATTTGTTATTTTATATTTTTTGGCTGTTTTACTTGAAGTCAGCTAAGATGGGGTTTGTTAAATCTCTAATAGACGCAACAAGAAAACTCACGGTTAATATCAAAAAAACTAAATACACTATATTCAAGAAAGGTGGGATTGGCGAAAAACTTCTAAGTCTGAAATATGAGTGTAGCTCTTTGGATTCTGTTCCTTGTTTTGAATAGTTGGGTATGATTTTTTCTAGAACAGGTGCTTTAAAAATATCTCCACATGCAGCAGTTAGCAGAGCCAACTCAGTCTCAGCCTCGGCTTTCAGTATTCGAAAGAGAACGAAGTGCTCCTCATGGTCTTCCATTATCATAATTAATGACTCGTATAAAGAGTTCTTTATTGTATGCGGTCCGCATTATCGGATTGAATTATCTAGATGTCTACGAAATAGAAAAAGTCAATTTTTTTAAATATTCAGCACCTACCCAGAAATAAGCCTGACTTCGTTGTTAGATTGGAACTAGGTCTACCCTGTGTATCATAACAAATCTTAAAAATGGCGCTGAATTGGGCGGGAAAGATTTTTGATATGGAAGAATCGCGCTATCCTAAACTATATATGCTGATACAAGCCGCAACCGCAAACAGCAAAATTTTTTAATATAACTGGCTAGGTCAACTTATGAGATGTCTGGAGAGAGCTGGTATTCTTCACAATCTCCTGAACACCAATGGTCCCAATCCTTTCATTCAAATTGATACTATAGCTGATAGATACCGTAATTTTTCCCATTCGCAGGATCTCTTAAGATTAGAAAACAGTAACTTTACTTATATATACACTTGAATTTTACACAATGATGCGCAATCCCAGCAATATATGTTATTCAAACCTCCTTTCCCTTTTAAGCGCATTTTCGCTCAAATAATAACTTCCGCCAGGTGCATCATTAAGTTGACTTCTAAAGCTGGAAAACGAGTAATAAAAAGCCAGTTATGTAATCTAAGAGAAAATTAGGGTCTTTTAAACATCTTCGCCAAATGTCCAATATACTCAGCAGTCAGAAATAATTACTTGCATACCATTGGTACAGGGGCCGCTTCAGACTATCGGCCGCCCGGAGGCAAATTTCAATTCGCCGCCCCTTTTAATATGAGTTTTCAAATCAAAGTATTTATAACTGAGGGGCTGATAGCAAAAGCGGAGTAAGAAAAGAGTCGGAGCGAAAGCGGGTTGATTATTTGTCATCGCAAGAACGAATTAGCTCGAGCGCTACGGGCAAAAACGAGTTAAAGATTTAACTCGTTTTTGCCCGCAGCGCGTGGACTAACCCATTTTTGCCCGCACTCATATTGCGATTCGGTTCAACTCCAACCGAACTCTTCATTCCTTTTTGGCTGCACTGATATTTTCGTTTCGTTCGCCCCTGGACGATCGAGAATAAATAAACTTGATGGGTTTATCTCCATAATAGCTCAAGCGCAATATCAACGATTTTTCAGAAAAGTCAAAAAACGTTCTCAAAATTCGAATTTTCAATCTTGAAGAAACAAATGTAGTCATGCATATCGAGGGATCGATCCGAGAATCGAGCGAGTAGGAGAAATGTGATCGTCTTTTCAAAACGTCAGAACGGTTCGAATCATCTCGTGAGACGATCATCTCGCTAAGTCGTTCGAACCAAGCAAACATTTTCTAAAATTATGCATAAATATGTGATATATAAATTATTTAAAACCTTTTTGAATTCAAAATTAAATTGACTCATTTAACAAACCAAAAGATTTCGAAGACAACTTTATAGCGAAAATTGTTTAGGTCGACTTGGGAACTCAAACTTTTTAAGCTAATTCAAGCTTGCGGACTAGCTCAAGTCAGGAAGATTTTCATGAAAGTCAGTACTAGAAGTTTGTTGTATTGCTGAATATTAATTTAGGGTGAAAATTCAAAAAATCAAAATAGTGGATTGAATATTCCGCACAATTTTGTTTTAAATTCAATAAAATTGCAGATATTTATGAAAGTCTATACTCGGGGGTTTTCTATTGGTCGGTGAATAAAAATTTACGATAAAAATAGACATTTGTAACCTAATAGTTAGAGTTTTGAGGCTAGTTCAGAGTTCAATATATTGCTTTTTTCTTATATTGTATTACAACATTTATAGATAATATAGGTAGCATTAATAAGAATATCTAAATTAAATGTTAATAAATGAGGGATATTAGAATCACCGAAAATTCTACTATACAATATAGAATGTCATAAATATTTAAAAATACTATCAACACCAGTTTTTTAATCAATTAAAAAAACATAGGCTGAAAAACTTCAAAACAAATGGCATACAATAATTTCATATCATTTATTTATCATCAAAAATATTTTATTTGTTAAATCTTCATATATCAGTTCGACATCTGATTCCTCGTTTTCTTCCGCGGATTTTTTGTGTTTTGCTGTGTTTGCATTTTCTATTGATATTTTGAAAACTGACGTTTAACGAGCACATTGATCGGGTTTTCAGACGATACGATACGAACAAAAACAAAAAAAGGTTAAAAAATGTCTGCTCGGAAAATTTGTAAAATTTCGACCGATTTCGAACGATAACGAGAATTTCTCGGCTCGATATGCATCACTAAACAAATGTATACACCTAAAGTACATCAATGCTGAATTGATGCCTGAAAAGTTAGACTGGAAAATTATATCATATTTAAAAAAAATTAGTGATAATTATCAAAAAGAATAAGTAATTGGGTTCCCATTGCGTAGAATTGGAAAACTAAAATACGAATAATTGCACGAAAATTGTTTCAAGGGGATTGGCTGCGATTTGTCACATGATTCGCACTTAATCTCAACAATTTATAGATAGAAAAAGTTTTTATATTGAATTCATGGAAGTTATTTATTTTTTTTATTTTATAAACAACTTTTATGATCCATTATCGACATCAGCTATTTATGATGTAATAAATAAAGTTTATCCTACGAAATCGACCAATAATTACTCGGCAATGACACCTAGTTATCATATATTTAGTCAGTTAATAATAATTAATGCTTATTTAAATAAACCTAATCAACAAATGCACTGTTTGTGCTATTTTCCGACGCACTAGTGTGGTTCTTTTAATGTAATCAAATGGTATTAACTAATTTAGAAACCTTTAGGGATAGTTCAATGACAATCGATAGTGATTATTTTTAAGAACAATTTTTTTTACAAATTTGAATTATCTCATGTTGTTGTGAACTAAAAAATTCCACTTTTTACCAGGAATTAACAGCCAATTAAATTATCAACCGTTTCTTGCCATTAATCAATAACAATTGAGGATTGTTTAAACAAAATTAATTAAAAAATTAATTTTCTGACTATCTTCAACATTCCAGCGTTTTTCTTTCAACTCGTGATCAATTCTTAACAACTAATTTTTGAAATTTGTTGAAATACTTGGATAACTATCAATTATTGTTATCGTTATAAACAATTTTATAAGAACATTTTTTTCGTTTTAGGCAATTTTCAACTATGAATGCCGTTTTTCTTGTGGAATTCGCAAAAAATTCTTTAGCGGAATCTCATTATTAATATAGCTGCGCAATATTTGACAAGACGACCAGTGCTTATTTTTTATAAATAAACTTAATTAACAAATGCGTTATTTGTAGGGAGCGGACTAGATAAAATATGAACATTTGGGTGGGTAAACAAATTTTTTAATTTTTATAAATAACGCCCGGAAATATGTTCCAATCCACATAAAAATAAATACATTTTTTTGTAATGATTCTCAGAGGTGACGCAAGCCCCATGAAGTTTAACTCATTTCCCATAAGAAAAAAAGACGTTTTTGTAAATCTTATTCAAAATCCTCAATATTAGCTGAATCGTGTTGAAACTCAACATTTCTCTTTACAATCAACCATAGAATACGAATACGATATTACTTTTCAAATATCATCCCCATAAGTCTGTTTTATAAAGTACCAAAAAACCCCGTAAGGGAAAAGATGGGGTTTGCAAGTTTTTGGCGCTAATTTTGATTTTTTGCGTTTTTTTACATGCAAATTGTTTCTAATATATAAAATACTTCTTTATAATGATAATTAGATGTTTGAATAAATTTTTAAAATAATTTATTACTATTTTTAGCAATTTTCTCTTAGAATGAATATAGAAGGTCGCGGTTTTTTCGAAAATTTTCCACTTTTTGCCCAATTTTCAATTAGACAGAGGAAATAGTTTATCAATGTTAACAAACGTAATTTTTTGAACAATTTATCATTACTTTTAATAATATTTACTTAGAATAATGCTAGATAATTGCAGTTTTTCAGAAATGTTCAACTTTTTGCTCAATTTTTACATGGAGTGAGTTGAATCATTAATTAAAGTTGACAAAATTATCTGTTTAAACAATTTATTATTATCATTAATAATATTTAATTTGAATAATGCTAGAAAGTTGCGGTTTTTTCTGAAATTGGCAACTATTTGTCTACTTTTCACATAGGGTGAGTTAATAATTAATTCAATGTAGCGAAAGTAATTATTTGAAGAAATTAATATTGTTTATATCTATCTTCTTCTTTATTAATGCAATATAGTTACGAATTGTTCTGAAATGTTAAAATTTTTATCCACTTTTTACTTAGTAAAGTAGTGAATAATGCAAGTTAACAATCATAGTTGTTTGACCAGTTTATAATTGTTTATGACTATCTTCTCTTAGATAAAAGCTAAAAAATTACGGTTTTTTGTGAATTCTTACACTTTTTCTCCACTGTTCACTTAGTGAGGTTTTAATTAATGCAAGTTAACAAACATGCATATTTAAACCATTTATTATTGTGTATAACTATATTTTGTTATAGTAATGGCAGAAGGCTGCTTTTTCTGAAATCTTTAGTTTTGCTTTGACTTTTTAGTTATGATTAAATAATAAGTGAACTTCGACAAGAATAATTTTTTAAATAGTATTTTACTTTTTTATGTGAATTATTTTTTTTCTTTCCCCAACGTTTGAAAAAATGAATTTAAACAAAAAATCTATCTTACACAAAAAACAAAGAATGGAATAATTAGGACTAGGTGGGAGAAACTAGGTTTGCAAATGACTTGTAAAATTTTTGTTTTAAATTACAACAAGAAGTTTATTGCAAAGCGTAAAAGAAAATTTTGGAATTGAACATATTTTGATATCAGACCCCGCCCCCCCCCTCCAGCAAAAAATATTTACGAAAAATAAAGAGATTGTTTAGAATATTTTTCTCTCTAATGTTAATTTATTATTTGTTCATAACTAAAAAGGCAAAGCAAAGTTAAAAATTTCAGAAAAATTCACAGCATTCTAGCACTCATCTAAGAGAAGATAGTTATTAACAATAATAATTTGTTTAAACAATTATTTTTGCTCAAATTGAATAATTATTAAGTCATTTCAAGTGAAAAATAGACAAATAGTTCAACATTTCTGAAAAACCGCAACTTTCTACCATTAGGCAAAAAAATTAATTATTAACAATAATAATAAATTGTTTAAGCAATTACTTTTGTTAATTTGAATTAATTATTACTTCACACTGATTGAAAAAATTGACAAAAGTTCAAATTCAGAAGAAAACCGCGACTATCTAGTATTAATATAGAAGAAGATAGCTATAGACAATAGTAACTTGATTAAACAACTATTTTTGCTATATTAAGTTAAATATTAACTCACTTTAAGTGAAAACTGAACAAAAAGTTGAAAATTTCATAAAAAACCTCAATTTCTAGCATTAATCAAAGATAATATTATTAACAATAATAATAAATTGTTTAAACAAAGACGCTTGTTAAAACTAATCAACTCTAACCTCTTTATAATTGAAAATTGGATAAAAAGTGGAAAATTGTCGAAAAAATCGCGACTTTCTATCTCCATTCAAAGAGAAAAATGCTAAAAACAATAATAAATTATTTTAAATTTTTTATTTAAACATCTCATTATCAGTATAAAGTAGCTTTTATGTTTTAAAAACAATTTACATTTTTAAAAACGCAAGAAAATCATAATTAGCGCCAAAAACTCGCAATACCATTTTTTCACTGATGGGGTTTTTGGGGACCCTACAAAATAGACTTATGGGGGTGATAGAGGTAATTTAAAAGTAATATTTCATTCTTCAAATCTATATGAAAATTTCGTAAAATTGATAAAATGATCAACCATTCATAAGAATTTTTAAAGTAAATATCAATGCGGATCATATTCAAATAAAATTTAGGAATATTTATAAAATGTATTAATATTTTTCATTTTTAAAATTAATGTATACAGAGAAGAGTTTTTATTTGAAATTTCACGACAGTTTTTTGTACCATGTTTGACCCTAGGACAGAATCAAGGAAAAATATTTTGATAATATGTTCATTAGTTATTAACATACTACAAAGAATTACCTTAAAAAATTGTTTTGTCCTTTTAAAATCATGCGATATTTCTTTATAAAATAAATTTTGTTAAATTTGTTTTACAATTTTTTACAATTAATTTTACAATTGCAAATATTTTACAATTAAAATAAAATTGTAAAAATTAAGTTTTGTAATGTTGAGATAAGTATTTTCAGACATTAAAGGTTTTGTAAAATTTTATATATTAATAAAGCATGTAAAGAAGCACTAATTTAATAAATTAAAAATAATTATCATTTATTATTATTTTGACTTACTAATATTTAAAATCAATGGAAAAATAAAACATAAATAATGAAAAATGAAACTGTAGAATCGGATTGTTTAAAACATTCCATAAGAATTCCTGAAAAACATCATCATTAAATATCTCAAGACTTCATTACATGTATTTGAGGTATGAATTTTTGAAAACAAAAATCAAGTCCAAGCTCCTAATAGCTGACGAGACCGAATACTAGTAGTGAAGTCGGACCACGGGCGAGCTCGTTCTCGTGCATTTTCGGCTGTACACAAGGCTGGCCGACGTATCGCATAACAGAGCCGGCTCACCGACACGCTACGTTTGCATGTGTTTCTCCCAGATGGGAAAGTGGTGGGAGACGAAAAATCCCACGTTCCACGTTAATTGAAAATTATAATAATAAATGAATGATAAATAATAATTATTAACAATAATCATAATGAATAATAATTATTATTAATTATAATAAATCATTTATGAATAAATTAATAGTTTAATAACTTACTACATTATATCCGAATTATTTTTAGCGGGAAAGCAATCGTGTAAAGTAGATCTTGTTATTGTTTAATGAAATATTTTTTTTACAAAAGCGACATGATCATCATGCTCGTAATATAAATTGATCTTTTTTCGTCGCCTACGTATTTGTGCTTCAGCTTTAAAATTTCCTCCAAAGCCTAGAATTTATGCGAATTCCTTAGTATTTGTTATGACTGAAGCACACCCTGAATCAGTTCTACGTTTTACGAACTTCAATTTTTGAAGGTATTTTAAAGCAGACTTTACATTTAGTTTAACACTTTATAATGTTTTACTAGTCATGTTAATTTTGAATGAAGCACCATGCCAGAAAACTACTAAGCATAGAAATTTGAAATCTTGTAATTTCAACATTAATGACTTATTAGCCATGTGTCTGACTTCAGTAACTAAATTGTCGTTACTGTAAATTTCAAATAACGCGTCATGAATTTCGACTATATGGTACCTTAGAAGTTTCACAGCATCAGTGCTATTTCCCCACCTAGGTCGCTCAAAGGCTTTAACGTAAGTTGAGTGCAGTGCGTTATTGAAATTGCCCGGCGTTTGATTGGTACGGCAACAGAGTCGTTCACTACTAAATTCAAAGTGTGAGGATTACATGGAACAAAGGAAGCACGCGGAATTATATCCTTGATTATTTTTTGTACGTTGACGTTTTTTCATGCCATGTTAGGAGCATTGTCATATGATTGACCTCTAATATTAATTATCTGCAGACCCAAATCCTGTATAACGTGGCTACTAGAAACTCGGCCAATCCCTCTCAGTAGTATTTTCTACGGAAGCAAACCCTAGAAATCTTTCTTCAATTTCAACAGGTCCATTCGAAGGGCATGACACCAAACGATTTACAATACTAGCTTGTTCAGTGTGACTTTTGTCAGGAGGACAGTCCAATATTACCAAATAATACTTAGCTAATATGCAGTTTTCTACTCCTTAAATTTTCAGCTATACTGTCAACAAATTTGGCAACCATTTCAATTAATTTCAAAAAATTTCCATTATTTGGCTCGTACAACTTAACAACTTTTCCTTGAAATGCTAAACATTGTTTACCAACATATGTTACCATTTCAACTGTCAAA
>CAKNWT010292768.1:9345-21672 GCA_932066315.1 Andricus coriarius | reverse complement strand
ACAAAAATTTCCGAGCGTTATTATTGCTAATAATTGAGTTGTTAGATCCGAGAAATCGGGCTTTCGCTCGAGAGCTCCAGATCCCGTGAAGCACCTCCCACCACTCAACACTGCAATCTACGGGTCTCATCTATATACCCCGTCCGTGAGCCGCGCCGCTACATGGGTGAGAATGAATAGTAAGTGGAGAGGGAAGATTTCGTGAGTCTTCCCTCTCTCCTAGAAGTCGCGTCTATCCGGCCGACTTCAACCGCTCGCCCTGAACAATCTCACTTTTCAGAGTAAGCCCCCTTTCTTCGGCGCACGTCACATATATATATATATATATTCTTTCAAATCAGTTCTTTTTCAAATCAGCCACCCCCCTGCCCATTTTTCTTTTGAGAGAAGAAGCTTTTGTAGCACACGAAAATCTTCGTTATGAAGTGTGGTTTTCGATGCTGTCTGGCCTTTTTTTACTAAAAGTCAATCCTAACCTCAAAATGGCGGCTTCAATCACGGCATGTCACAAAAAAATGCAATTTTTCCGTCAAAATTCTAGCTTAAATACCTTTTACCATATAATTCATGTCAAACTTGTTACTTGGGGCTTTTTGGGGTCGCTGATTACAAATCTGAAGTCTAAAGTATTAAATTTTTATTTCCAAGATGGCGGAACCAATATGGCGGATCTCCTTTCTAGCTTGAATACCTTTTACCATACAATTCATGTCAAACTTGTTACTCGGGGGTTTTCGGGGTCCCTGATTACGAATCTGAAGTCTAAAGTATTAAATTTTCATTTCCAAGATGGCGGAACCAATATGGCGGATCTCATTTCTAGCTTAAATACCTTTTACCATACAATTCATGTCAAACTTGTTACTCGGAGGTTTTTGGGGTCGCTGATTACGAATCTGAAGTCTAAAGTATTAAATTTTCATTTCCAAGATGGCGGAACCAATACGGCGGATCTCCTTTCTAGCTTAAATACCTTTTACTATACAATTCATGTCAAACTTGTTACTAGGGTATTTTTGGGGTCGCTGATTACGAATCTGAAGTATAAACTATTAAATTTTTATTTCCAAGATGGCGGAACCAATATGGCAGATATCCTCTCTAGCTTAA
Source organism: Andricus coriarius (assembly GCA_932066315.1). Lineage (NCBI taxonomy): Eukaryota > Metazoa > Arthropoda > Insecta > Hymenoptera > Cynipidae > Andricus > Andricus coriarius. The sequence continues at coordinate 20,562 of CAKNWT010292768.1, read as the reverse complement.
GTACCTTTTACCATAATATTCATGTCAAACTTGTTACTCGGGGGGTTTTGAAGAAAAACGTAGACGTCTACTATATTTGAATCTTAAAGAACTATATGCTTCTTTTAAATACTAATTTTTATTAAATTTATACGACTTAAAAATATTTTTACTTGCGATAGTAGATCCTCTATTTTGAATTTTTGAAAGCTGATACCAAATTCGGATTCAGCTACCTCAAAAACTTGCAAATACTCATTTTCTTAAAAATTCAACAATTTTCAAATTCTGGTTCCAACTATTTTGAATTTTGGAATTCTGGTATCAAATTAGAATTCAGCGGCCCCTAAAACATACAGATACTCATTTTTATAAAAATTTAACTATTTTCAAACTTTTACATTCACGATTGAAACTTCCTATTTGACAGTTTTAGAATGTCGGCCGGCGAAAGGCACCTACCGATGCACTAAAGGTAAGTACAGTGTTGTCAAATCACGTAGGTGGGAAGGTGTGCATCTTACCTGTGATTGGGTTTATATATGATGGAGGTGAGAACGTACGGATTTTATCTGTTAGCAAGGCGACACTAGCGCCGGTGATATATACTCGAACCTTGCATGTGGGACTCTACAAAAATGGACGAACTCTTTCCCTAGCTGCTCGTGGGAACAACAATGACACCACCAAAACACCAAAAAGATGTAAATGCGGTTCAAAACTATTGAACGCGCAGAGCAGCCGACAATGAGTAGGCGATCAATGCCGATAATGCTAGAGTTTGGGGTGCTGAAAATAATTTAGATGGAAACACGACGAAGAACTGGCAAAACGCCCACATCGAGTGGACGAATCAACTCAAGGATGACTTGCTAGACTGCTACGATGCCAGAATTACTTTGTTCACCGATGCTTTATGGCGCGTATGCATACTCTGTGGTAACAAAAATACCTAGAGCTTCAGCACGTTTCGATTAAATAGTTGCGAGATCAACGTGCCTACTTCTGGAAAAATGGATATGTACGCGGAGCGCTTCCCCAACCGCTGCTTCATCAAGCTGCAGCCGAAGATGAGGAAGCGACATTAAGACCAACCGCGGAAAGCATGATCGCAATTTTAGGAAAGAAGGAAAATTAACACGCAAGTTCCTCTTGAGCCCCAAGATCTGGCTGAAATGGATGCCTCCTTTCGCGGAGAAATCTTGCAAGAATCCGACCTCTGGACCATCAATTGCTTAGTTTATGGTGCTGCGAGAGCTTTGACTGATTCAAATCGAAGGTTTAAACCGACGATGGATCAAAAGACCAAAAGACGCTTCCATCAACTGAACAAGAAGATTGGATGGGCGAGACAGAATGCGTCCCGTGTTCAGTGTGTGATTGACTACATAACATCTGGTAGACCGTTCACGGTAAGGGCTCGAAAGTTCGCCCAAGAACTGAGGATCTTGAATCACACACTAAACAAGTCAAAGCTGCTGACAATCAAGCTGCACATTGTTGACAAAATACAGCTGTTATCTGACGCAAGGAGAAGAATACAGAAGAGGGAGAGATGGGTCAGGGAGAATCAAAAGATTCTCGCGGACCCATCTCGCCTGTTCAGTGATCACCCTATTTCTGTCAAAAATCCACCCAAGCCCAACGAGGTACAACCTCATATAATCTGAGGAGGAGTGTCCATCAATCACTACTTATATAATAACATGCTTGCCGTCCTGGTTCTACTCTACTCCTTTGGGGTGCTTCAATGGACGAAGAACGAACTTAAGGCCCTTGATATCACCACACGTAAGATCATGCATATGCATAAAAGCATGCATATCAATTCGTCAGTTCCGCGATTATACATTTCACGCCGTGAAGGCGGACGCGGACTTCTGAATCTCCAGTGTCTTCATAACCGAATTGTTCTAAGTACAGCTTATATCGTAGCCAATGGCAGAGATCCTCTCCTAAAAATTGTTAGGAACAACGAGATGATTGGCAAAGGAGCGTTCCTTTACAAAGCCGTGGAGCAAGCGGCCGACACCCTTAGCCTGAATTTTAACATCAGAAGTGAGAAAAGTGCATTGCTCAATCTAGATGCTTCACTACTTTCATTTCAAAAATTCATTTCAAAAATTCCATTAAGAACTACTCGACAAGAAAATGCACGAAAAATTTCACAGAAATGTAGAAAAACAGTCCTTTTCGAAGGAGCAAACTTTTGCTTTCCTCAGATCATCAGGGCTTAATTCAGGTACAGAGGGTTTCGTTTTCGCATGACAGGACGGTGTCATTTCCACCTTGGCATACCGTGACCGCATTTTATGTCAAGAAGTTCCCAGCGATTGGTGCAGAGCGTGTCATGCACACGCTGAGTACCTGGAACGCATACAATCGGGTTGTCCCACCAACGCAGGACCGACGTACATCTACAGACATAATGCGGCCCTAAGAGTGCTTTATTACCATCTTTGTCGCTCTTACGGTGTTGGCCGCGACCCTGCCCTACCGAACGCTCCAAGGGAGATAGAGTCAATTGAGCTGCCGGATCGAATAAGGGCACATAAAATTATTTCGCCGAGAGTGGGGAAACCCCTGGAGGCTTTCAAAAACATTTTCGAATTTTAATTTTTAAAGAATATATCCAGATGTGGAATTTCATTGCGCAACTTTTTGTGATTAGGCAAAAAGTTGCAGCATTTTTAGTTTTCTAATTAAAGCCACAAAACTGACTTTTTTGGAAAAATCAATTTTAATACTTTTTTCACTTCAACTCGCGCTCAGTCAGTCAGTTTTTAGAATTTTTCAATAAAATTTTCAAGGAATATAGTTCAAAATGTCCTTTGACTGATAGAGCCAGAGGGATTTTAAAGTTTATTTAATAAAAATTGTTGTTAACATTTTTCTGATGCGTGGCGCTCATCGGACTTCTCTAACTTCCAGCGTTTTGTTTATCGAGCGAATTTTGAGCAACAAAAAACTTCCAGCGAGAAAGTTGTTAACAATAGTACAAAGAAGTTTTCTGAAAAATTTTAGTTCAATCGAATGGATATTCAATAAATTATTAGTGTCTCAAGTCGCTAGCGGCTGGGAGATTCGCGCACGGACTGTAGCGAGTGTCTCAGATCCGATTCGTATAATAATATACAGTTCACCGGCGCCAAAAATAAAAAAAAATCAAGTAATAAGGTAATATCAAAGTATTATGAATACATAATTAACATTGCATATTGTGAAATAATTAATTCATTTAATATTATGTGCAATAGAATAGATCTACTTTTGAAACAAAAATTAGGAAAGAAAGTGAAAACAACTGTCACTAAAAAACGAAAGAGGAAAAGAAAGGTAGATAGAAGACCAAAAATCTGCATAAAAAAATCTCCCTGCTTTAATTTTACTTAATCCATAAAGCAACTTTTCCGACCCGACCTCTTATTCAATAACTTGATTTTCCAAAATTCAATTTTTTTTCAAAATTCATCAGTGAACATAATGCAGGGACTTAAATAAAGGCAGTCTCAGCTCTTTAAAATGCATAGAATGATCAAATATACTAGAATATTCTATTACTTTTCGTAAAAAGAATACCATGAAGGCACCACGGTGCGCCGCCGGGCTCGAGCGCCAGCGTCATGCACGTACCGGAGTACTCAACGCTTATTTTCATGGAATAAATATTTGAATCCCACAATCTTATCTACATGGTCTTATAGTTAAAACATCAGCTTTCTTTTAAGACAAAAAAAAAAAAAAACCTGTCTCACTTCGAAAAAAAGTCAAATTTATTTTTGACTTTCATTTTTGAAGGTGAAATATTTTTTTTGGAAAAAATGCGTATGACCAATCGAAAGATCGTGAAAAACCCTATCGGATCTGTAGTAGACACAATTTTTTTATCGCTATTAGAAGAGTTAAAAATCGCCGAAATAGACGATATCCACGAAAATCCCAAAAGTTTCACCCCCTTCCCCTCGGTCAATACTTATCCGAATGACAAAATTTTTTCCCCATAAAGTACTATCCAATAGCACAACACTTTGCCTGAGTTTAACTTAGATCGGACAACTTCGACTTTTTGAGTGGGTACACTTGAGAAATAATGCCCCATTATATATATTCGATTCCGGTTTAAATTCCTGTCAAAACAACCGAACGCGTTCTAAGGTTGCAGATAGAGGGTCTCTGTACCACGGGTTTCTTCTAAATATGGATACAATAATTATGAAGCAGTGGCGAAAAATTGTTCAGGGTTGTTCTCGAAGGAATTAGTCCCCAAACGGAGACGTAACCACTGTGCTAAAAGCTGAATGGCACCTGGGTGATGTGTCTTGGACGGGGCCTCTAAGATACCGGGCGACCTCTCAGAGTAGGCAGCCTTATCCTTGCATGCGGGGCTCTGCAAAGGTGGACGAACCCTTTCACTAGCTGCTCGTGGAAACAACAATGATACCACCAAAACACCAAAACGTTGTAGATCGATGATCGCGAATTCAGGACAAGTCAGAGCAATAACATCCAGGTTTCTCCTAAGCCCCAACATATGGCTGAAATGGATACCTTCCTTTGTAGAGACATCTCGGAGGAGTGACCTCTGGACCATCAATTATTCAGCTTATAGTGCGGCAAGAGCTTTGGCTGATTCAAATCGAAGGCTTAACCCGACAATGGATCAAAAGTCCAAAACATGCTTGTATCAACAGAACAAGAAGGTTGGATGGGCAAGACAGAATGCCCAACGCGCCTCTTAAGCGATCTGCCTGTTTCAGTCAAAAATCCATTCAAGCCTAACGAGGTAGAGTCTTTTTGGAGAAAGTTATAAAAGATCCCGAAATCACTGAAGTTGAAAGAAAATACTAATGATATTATCCGTTCAAGGAGTTTTGCGGCAACCTTATAGCATCTGAGGAAGAATGTCCATCAATCACTGTCGAAGAGGTGAAAAAAGAACTTGGAGCCACAAAGAACTTTTCTGCTGCAGGAGCAGATGGTATCAAGAACTTCTGGTGGAAGAAGTTTACTTCCGCACACCCACATCTGCCTCGCATATTTACCGCATATTTATGCGTTAGGATGCACTGTGCTCCTACAGAAGAAAGGTGACTTGTCTAACCCAGAGAATTACAGGCCAATAACTTATTTGAATACGCTGTATAAGATATTTACAGCTATTCTAAGTGACCGGATTGTTTGATTAAATGAGCCTGTGTGGATAGAGATGTACAGGTGCGTCTCCAGATACGCAGCAGCAAATCAACGCGCCCTGTCAATAGCATGGATTCACTAACGGAAAGCTTTCGATTCAATCTCTAATAGACTTATTATCTGTATGTTGGAAAGCTTGAAGGTTCATCCACGCATAGTGAGATGCATTGAGTGGTTGATGTTCGCCTGTAAAACTAAATTTACTATTCACTCTGAAAATTATCGTGTGACAATGAACAATGTAACCTTTTAGAGAAGCATCTTTCAGGGCTACTATCTCCCGCACTACACAATTCTCCTAGGTATCTCTTCGGCGACCCTAATCATCGCGAACATAAGGTCACCCATGTATTTTATGTGTATGGTCTGCAGATATATGCTTCTGGTAAAAGCAAACATCAGAGTGCTTTAAATATCGTCAAGAAGTACACAGGAGAGTTTGGTATAGACTTTGGATTGGACAAGTGGGACAAGATTCATCTGAAGAAAGGAAAGATTATATTGGCGTTCTTAATGACTATGAGCTTGTGGATATAAGTGTTATCAGACATATTGACATTGAAGAGACCCATACATACCTTGGCGTGTCTGAAAGCCGCATTCAGGACGTAACATCAGTGAAGGAGTCTCTGCAAAGCAGATACAGACATCTTTTTCGACGGATTTGGTCTTCAAATTTCTCGGCGTTGATCAGCATATCTGCGATAACATGCTTGCCGTCTCGGTTCTACTCTACTCGTTTGAGGTGGTTCGATTAGCAAAGAACGAGTTTACGGCCCTTGATATCGCCATACGTAAGATCATCCATATGCAGCAGAGCTTGCATATCAATTCGTCCGGTCCGCGACTAGGCATCCCACGCCGTCAAGGCGGACGCGGACTTCTGAATCTCTAATGCCTTCGTAAATGAATTGTTCTGGATACAGCTTACACAGTTGCAAACAGAAGAGATCCTCTCCTAAAAACTGTGAGGAAACACGAGATGATTGGCAAAGGAGAATTCCTTTACAAAGCAGCGGAGCAGGCGGCCGAGATCCTTGGCCTGAAGTTTAACATCCGACGTGAGAACAGTGCGTTACTCTATCTAGGTACCGCACTTGTAAAAGTTTAAGTAAAGGAAGCTGCGGTTAACAATTTCCGTCAACAGCTACTCGACAAGAAAATACACGGGAACTTCCACAGAAATGTAGAAGATCAATTCTTGTCGAAGGAGCAGAAGTTTGCTTTCCTCAGATAATCGGTACTTAATTTAGGCACACAAATTTTTGCATGCCATGACAGTGACATTTCCGCCTTAGTATACATCACTTCATTTTACACTAAAAACTTCCCAACGATATGTGCAGAGCGAGTTATGCACACGCTGAGTACCTAGAACACATACTGTCCGGGTGATCCACTTACGCGGAAACGACGTATCCTTACAGACGTAATGCTGCCCTGAGAGTGATTTACAATTATTTTTGTATTTCTTACGGTGTAAGTCAAAACGAGAAATGCCAAGTTTTCTGGAACAACGATTTTCGGACAGCATTCTCCATTGCACAATCGAGGCCTGACATTGTTTTCTATAACATCGATAAAGGAACTATATTTGTGATCGACTTCTCGGCTCCGGCCGACTAAAACATCACTACCAAGGAGAAGGAAAAGAAGGAGAGTACTAGAAACATGCCAAGGCTCTCGCGAGATGGATGCGGAAAGTCGTACTCCTTGGGTCGCTTCGTGTCCTCAAAATACAGGAGGGTTTTGCCGGCCTGTCGTTGGGATTTCGCCGTGTCGTGTGTCCACCCATTTCACCCATGTCCACCCATAACATTATCAATACAAATTCCTTGAAAATTATGAGAAATATTATAAAAGTCTGTGGAATTCTGTGAAATCCCGTAAAAAGCACTAAAATCTCAAAACTTCTTAAAAATATTTTCAAGTATTTTTAAACTACTAAAATCAATTCAAAATTTCTTATAATACTTCAGTTTATGAGAGATCATTCAAAATTTTTCTTTCTACCATTTTTAGGATTCAGGTTATTCATAGGATTTCAAAGTTAAAATAACGGTCACCCTATTATAGAGGCAAACGTGTAACATGAGACCCATTTCATTTCATCTTGTTAGTGTTCATACAGGAATTCTTCGGAAAATTATCATGAACGATCACGTTAATTATTGTATAACATACACTGAAATCGAATCCATTTCTGTAGAATTCGAAACAGGTTTGCATGATTAGGAAAAACGAAAAGTTGAGTATTCAATATCGTCAGATGCGTAGAAAATGATACATTCTGAAAGAAATTTTTTTGGGCATATTTAACAATGAGGGCGACTGTTTTAGCGAATAGTTAATTGTTTCTAGAACTATTATCAATATTTTTATAAATTATCAAAGAAAAAAAAGTATTGCAAAAATTATTTGTTAACTGAGCCATATTTTCTAATTAATAATTTGTTATTAAATAGCATGAACACTATTTGTCTATAGCAATGCATTTGTAGGGCGTGATTTTTCTTAAATAAACAATTGCGTTAAGCAACCTCTAAATTTGAATCGATTTCGCTCAAATTTTTATGGAATTTTTTTTTCTTGATACTCTTTGAGATTCCGAGTGGTTTCACATGTTTTGAATTCCGAACGATCGGCACTGCATCTCAGGATATTCTTTTAGTTTCAAGCGGCTTTGAATCATCTCTTTGTTTGGTTTAGCTCACCTTGAGTAGTAATGAGTATTCAGCAGGGTCTCCTGCAGGTTCCACAACCAACTGGCTTTGAAGTGGATGTAGGGTAGTAGGCTGAGGGGAAGAAGAACAGAAGATGCTGACTGGTGATGGTGTTTTCTGACAGAATTTTGATCTGCGATTTTGCACTACTTATACACGTTAACCTTCTTCTGATCCTCAAGGGGGTGAGTACTTTTTGGAAGTAGGATATTACAAAGGGCCAATCAGCATCTATGATAGCACCCGTGGTCGTGTAACGAACGAGTAGGACAGTCCAAATATCAAATTAGAATTCAGGGTTATAGATACACCCTTATTTGGAAAATGACGCAGTGGCCAAAATGCATTGTATCCCACCTTAGCTGCAAAGGGGCTGAGTAGGCTTATGAGTATTAGTATATCAGTATTATATCTGTGAAAAATACAATGTGTAATGGGTATTGATAATCGCATGCATGTCCTTATACGAAAGTTTGTGCAAAAATTTTCACTTGTCCTCTCATATAGAAATTTCTAGTTAAGTCAAGCGGGCCTATTTCCGTTGTCACTTTTCTTGATATATATGTGCGGATTTTGCAGAATTGTGCAAACATTATCTTGGGGGTGCACATGGAACAAAGGGATATATTTTCTATAGATGTCAACGTAATGGATGGTTATGTGAAGTATTTTTGGAAATAGTCTTTACGTGGGTAAAATGGTGTACGTGATCCTTGTATGTTTGTTACAGCTGAGCTCAGATATTAGCCTAATTTGAATAGGAATACATTACAGCTTGATCGACGTCATTGTAAATATTTCAGATTCGTGAAGGAGAGTCGTAAACAAGAGTCATGAATAGCAGGCTCGGAACAACGTAGTTGGTTAAAGATTATATGGGCCAACGGCACTAAATGTCTGTTATATATTATAGATTTTGTAGTGATGTCCGGACTCAGAATATAAAGGCATGCTCGCCTTTATAAATATCGAGGTTTGTTTCTGATGAGATTTTTATGTCTGCCAAATGTTAGGAGTACTTATAATTGTATAATATGTTTGATTATTGTTAATTAATTAATATTTATAATAGTCGCGGGACGTGAGAGTATCATTCAGTAATGTTCGCTGCAAATAAATTTGTAAAAATTGATAGGGGTTTAAAAAAGAACTGAAAACATTAAATGAAGGAGAGCAGATTTATTATTATTATATTAAAAAATACTTTTGTTAAATAAAATAATCTCCACATTTTTTCCTTCTGTTAAATTCAATTCCTTATAAATTAATTATCTTTGTTTTTATCAGACTTATTTCCCTCTTTAATTTTCGATTATAAATGGAAAATGATTTTTGAAATTAAATAGAAAAATCCCAGACAACAATATGCGCGCACGGTGCCACGCACGGTGCAGGCATCGTCATGCGTGTCACGCAGATCACCAAACGGATGTGTCCGCATATGCGTGCCATATGCTTCGCACGTCGTGCGAGTCGCACGCGTGTCGATGAAGTGCATCCCCTCTACGACTAGCGTAAAATATTGAAAATCATAATGAACTTTACAATAATAAGAAATTTTATAAATAAATAAGAACATAAATTTTATTAAAATACAAACACAATATTTTTTTAATCGAAACATAAAAAAACAACGTGTACAAATTTGAGCAAAAGTCGAGAGGGAAAGTACATCTGTAACAATTGTTAGGGTTTCGGATCTTATTATACTCACTGTAATTCTTTTAATACCAATTTGTGGAGACTGCAACTTTCAATTCTTGAAGATTCCAAAAAACTTTCCTCTGACAGATTTTTGTCTTTGTGACCTTCCAAACTTTTTCCATATTTATCAGTAGACGTCAAGATAGTCTATCGATCCTTTCTTTCTACAAGGGCATCCTAAAACTACAAATTATTTCCTGATTTTTTATGTTTTTTCATATATACATGTGGAAAAAGTGAGACCTCACTGACGGCAACGTCGGCATTGATGTTCGGTGCACCGTGACGTTTGACAACTCTGCGCATGTACAATACAGGTACAAATATCATTTGGAATAAGATAAATACATCAATCATTTCAAATAAGATATTAATTTGATTCAACTAAATCGAATTTGCTTAGTAAAAAATATTCCTTATATATTGCTTCTATTTATTCAGCAAGGACTACGACGAAATATGAGTGATGGCTGAATGAGCCTCATTGTACACGCACGCATGCACCCATCACTTTACCGCGGAATATGCTTGCCATCTGCGTGCGATATGGGTCGCATCATGCGACCCGCACGCGTGCTTGAAGCGTGCGTCGCACGATTGTTATCTGGGATGTTAGTAGCACTACAAATGAATAATTTGTATTTTTCAATGTTTACTTCATATAGAAAAAGAAAGTTTAAAAAAAACATCAAGAGACAGGAAGCAAACACAAGAGCGTAGCAGTTAGGCACGCTGCCATCAAGTCACAGCACTGGCACACCGACCATTAAAAAATCATATTAGATAACGATTCTGGCACTTTTTCAAATAGGATGTTCCGCCTAAACGGCTAAGCGTTGCGCCCTAGTACCTTGTACTATTATATTACTAGGTGAGACCTATTCAGAAATAAAACGACACCTAAATCGGCTTCCCGAGTTTTTGGCACTCCCCTTATAATACGCTCTCGGGCAATCCTCTCCCAGGAAAATTTTTCCTGACCGTTCAAGAATACTACGGATGAGGCCAACATTTTTGTTTGCCAAGAAAAGGAAAAATTTGCTTGCCACGTGGCCATAATTGCAATTTTGAATAAACTTGAGGCTTTAAGAAACTTTTATAAAAATGGTATCACACGTGGTCTAGGTAGAAACTCCTTAACTGTCCCCTTATATTTGAAGTGTAAAATCTTTCGTGCGTAGTGAATCTGCAAAATTTACATTATGCATTAATTCTCGTGAATTAATTTATGAAAATTTTGTAGAGTCCCCAGTGAAGCATAACTGTGAATTAACGTGTGAAAACTGAGTCGAGTCTCCAGTGAAGTATTACCCCACGATGGACACTTTCCCTGCCCCCATCCCTATATTTTAATGAAATTTGCTAGAGACTTTAAGCACCGAGAACTATGGTTTTTGCAATAAGTTTTAAATAATTAACTCGCTTGCAGTAAATTTTCAAATTAAATTTCAAAATTCAATGCAACATTTTTAAGCTTTTTATAATTGTTCGTGATGCGGGCGCAAATGCAGATGAAAATTCTGTTTCTTATACGTGCCCGAAAATGCGGGCGCAAACGTGACTGCAAATGCGGCCGCAGATTTTCAGTAGGTGTAGAGATAGTTCAAGTTAAAACGAT
>CAKNWT010292761.1:2649-28250 GCA_932066315.1 Andricus coriarius | reverse complement strand
CTTACGGTTTACGCGATATTTATTGATAATAATAACAATAACGGTAATTTATGTTTGGAACGTTCCAGTGGAACGTTCCTGAAACGTTCCCAACCGGCGGACATTTTACACCTCCCGGGAACGTTCCTGAAACGTTCCGCTGGAACGTTCCGTGCTATTAGGGTAAAGCTATTAGGTATAGCTATTAGGGTAAATTCTCCCCACAGCATTATCGGTCCACTTCTATATGTCGATGGGTGAAGCCCTCGCATGTCTTAAGGATACGGGGTGACCCAAGGATGACAATTATTTTAATTACATGATATGTATATGAACTAATTTTAAGAACAAACTAATACTAAATATAAGCCGAATGCTTTCCTTTTTTAAAAGATGATATTCATTCATTATTTTCTAATTCATTTTATAAACTCCAAGAAAACTCTAATACTATTATGGCAACAAAAGGTGTTTGGTATATTGACTGGTAAAAAATAATAATGAAATTTAATATTAACTAAGAGGTCGTCTCATGGGAGCGTCAAACTAGGCCCAAACCCTAAACATCAAATCACTAAGCATTTCAGCCAATAACATTCTCCTAGTAATCCACAGAAAAACTCTCATTAGCTGAAATGTCTAGTGCTTTGACATTTTGCTTTTTAAGCCAAATTTGACGCTGCCATAGGACACCACCCTTAGAAAAATTAAGACCTTTTAACAAATAAAACATCGGCTCAAAGACAGTTGTATGAAAAGAGATTTGGTCTCACTGATGTACTGGGTGTTTTTTTTTTAACTTGAGAAATCGAAATATCTCAAAAAATACGCATCCAATTAAAAAACCTCCATAATAAAAAGTTTTTATTACGGATATTTTTTTATAGGATGCGTATTTTTTGAGATATTTCGATGTCTCAAGTTAAAAAAAATACCTCTTATATGTTCATACTGTTAGTTTTTTTAATCCGGAAACAGAGGTTCATTTCAGTTTCGACTTTGAAACGGTTCCGAAGTGCCACTGCTGAATTCGATCGGATCTCTCTGCCCACCTTGTGAGATAGGCAACGAAGTGCGATCGAGTTAAACGATGGTTTCGAAATCTCTCTTTCTATCGTATGAGGTAGACAGAGAAAACTTGATAGTTTCGAAACGATAAGTATAAAACGTCAACGTAAAACAGAAACTCATGAGAGTGAAAGTGACAAACGCCGACGTTTTATGCCCATATGGGACGGCATCTTGACTTGTCTTTCGAACACCATTGGATTCTCTCTGTCTAACATCATACGATAGAAAGAGTTTTCGAAACCAACGTTTTAGGTTCGATCGTACCTCGTTCCATGATCAAAGAATACATGGTCTAGCCTAAAGCTCTCCCAGTTTCGTCCCCGCTCGCGCTCTACCACAGCCAGCCATTTGGTTACCATAGCAACCGTTAGCATGATTTGAAATCATGAATTATGGCTATATTGTAAATCAATGTCAATACCTGCGAAAATTCTCAATATTCAAATGACGTGGAAAAAGCGGACACTGCTGACGCTATCCGTTTGTGCAAGTGCAACGTGTTAAGATCAGTTTTGTGAAAATTGGAGTGGAGTTTGCATCGAAAATACAAGTTTTAAAGTGAATATAACGTGGCGATCCGGCAAGGATAAATATTTTTGTGTGTGATAAAATTGTATTATACATATTGGCAAGTGTACTTTAATAAGTGTACTAAGTAGCTGTACTTTTATACATAACCTACTAAGTTCATTTCCACATGTACAATGAATTTAATTGCATATTCTTATAGATAAAAATACCAGTTACTTGTGCAGTGTATTCCAAAAAGATGAATTTTCAACTAGAATAGTGAATCTTTAAGTGGACTACTTGAATTTTCAACCAAAAAGATGAATTTCCAACTAGAATAGTGTATCTTCAAGTAGACTAATTGAATTTTCAACCAAAAAGATGAATTTTCAACTAGAATAGTGAATCTTTAAGTAGAATAATTGAATTTCCAATCAAAAAGATGAATTTTTAACTCGAATAGTGAATCTTGAAGTAGAATAATTGAATTTTCAACGAAAAAGATGCATTTTTATCCACGAAGGTTTATTCGCATCAAACACGTGGGGATGGGCAGTGCAATGAATTAAATTTTTATACTTTTTCTTCCTCCGGGAGCTTACCAAGCTCGCGAAAAAATCGCCTATTTATGGAAATTTAGATGATGAATTTTTCTCAATAATTCTCTTCCTATCGTGAAGTCTGCTTTGTGAATTGGTTTCAACTGCAAAAATTGTAATACTCACACAATTAATATAGTCTTAACCTGAAATAGCATAAAAGTAAAAAAATCGTTCAAAATATTTGAAATGTCGAATATAAGATGTGAATATGTCTCTTTGTGTACAATGAGAGGTTTTTTCAAGCATTGATGTGCATGTATACACGAATTATAAAAACTGATATTGTCATAATACAGACTATGATATCGATATTTTGCATTTATTTTTTTGTGCTTTGAGACCCATGACAAACTTATTTTTTCTTTTTAGAGAATGTTACATCATTTCATTTGCGTTCAAATGTAAAATTCTGCAGGTGCATTCAGAGGTTCTGTTATCCATATTTCTTCTACATTACATTATTTTCAAACTAATTTTATTGATATATATAAATTGTACAATTTCTTTGTCTTTTACTTGAAATCTTCGCTCATGACATTTACGTCATTTCAAATATACTTCATTCTCGCGCGCTCACATATTCAATCGGGCTGGCTGTGGTAGAGTTGATATCCAATAATTAAAACTTTTTTTAGTTGCGCGTGAATAGACCATGTATTCTTTGATCATGCCTCGTTCTCTATCTTACATGGTGGTAGACATGATCCATGGTGGTAGAGGTGCTGTCGACTTTAGGAATCGGAGTCCCAATTTTGACGTTTTAATGGTTTTAATTGGAATAATTAAAATAATACTAGGTTATGAATTAATAAATAGAAAACGAGGTTAACAAGCACTGCCTTGAAAAATTATTGCAACTCTAAGAAAGATGAAAAGCCTGCTCTTAAGTGTGCAAACTCGGTTAGATTGCAGAATCGGGGCGTGACCCCTATTTTGGCTGGAAAAAAATTTTGTTCGGCAACAAACTATTAGAATCTTTAATTGTACGATAAAGGAAGCGATTTGACAAGGCAAAAGTTTAAAATTATTGTTACTTCTGTTACTACGATGTCTTAAATCTGGGTCTGTCACGATATCGAAATGATCATATTATGATCGAGATTATTAACCTTATTTTTGTGACCAGTCAAAGGGGTGCCTTCCCGCCCCCACGAGACGTTGGAAAGGGGAAGCGATTTTACCAGCATTATTTTTGTGACTAGTCAAAGTGGTTTTAATTAATTATTTACAGTGTTTCTGGCCGTACGGATGTTTAAAAGCACCTAAACGGTGAGTTAAATATGATCATTCCGATATCATGACAGACCCATATTTGAGACATCGCAATGACAACAATAATTTTAAACTGTTGCCTCGTCAAATTGTTTCATTTATCGTTCAATTAAAGGTTCTAATAGTTTGTTTGCCGAAAAAAAATGTTCCTTTCAAAACAGAGGTGACGCCCCTATTCTGCAATTGCACCATATTTTTTTTAATTAAAAATATTTCTTGAAAGTTAAAATTATAATCAGTAGGTATTCAAAATAGTTTCAGCAAAAATAAAATAAATTTAAAGAAAATTTAATAAAGCCTGCTCCCATGTACCGAAAAGAGCGGTTCTATTTTAAATCAATAAATACTATTAATAGTAGTACACGGAGAAACTATTGGTTGTACAATTTGGCATTATAATATCGATCTTTATAAGAAATCAATGGCAATCTAGGACATAGCCGAGAAAATAGTATTATTGCCACAGCGATACGAAGAGATACTTTTTGCATATCAATGATAAATATACTATAAAGTTAACGATTGCCGTTTAGAGTTAGAATTAACAAATTAAATAAGAAAACCGTTGTTGCAATAACCAGCAGTTTAACCCTTAAAGCGCCCCAGGGGTATGAGAAGACCCCAATTTTTTTGTGCACGATTATGGTTAAAATATCAAAAATTGACTGAGTTATGATTTTTTTCGTGAAAAAAGTCATTTTTCACGTTTTTGTATGATTTTTATTTTTCTAACACGCAGCAAAAATTTTTTCGTCAATAAAACCTTATCTATACACTAACAGGATAGTTAGTAATTTTTTGGAATTAAAATAACGGCTATACTCTCTGCAATATGACATTTTCCAACAAGGGGGTCGCCCTCAACTCCACTTGGCGCTTTGTGTTATTACATAGCATGGCGCTTTAAGGGTTAAATAACATAAGTTGCAAAATAGGTGAGAAAAATTATAATTTTCAATGGGAAGGTGCAGTGAGAGGAAAAAAAATTGAATGTAGTGCTTTGCAAAAATTCCCACTTAAAATAGGAAATTCAGTACCGAATGACTTCATATGCGTCGAGCTTTATGAGAATGATAAAATTCCTAAATCTCATAATTTTTTTTATCACAGGAAAATATCTCCGTTCTGCTGCCCCGTAGACCCGTGTTCCGATGCGCTTGAAGTCCCCTTCAGCCCACGTTGTCGATAAGTATTATATTTTTTTAAAGTTTTTATCGTTGCAAGAAAAACTATTGCAATTACTCCGTGACCTTCTAACGCAAAATTTCACGTAGAATCCGAATTTCAACAAGTTAAAGGTTCATCTTCCTTTTTTAATTTGTTTGTCTCCCATGATACGGAGAGGATACGATGTGGATACTTTAAGGATACGCTGTAACGTATCCGTTCCGTTCATTCGGTCCGCCAGGGTCGATAAATGCGCAGTTGAAAAAATGGCGGTCCATTACTATCACCGCTATAAAAGCGTTATCTTTTTAGAGATGGAAATGAAAAATATATTTCAAATCATTAAACTAATTGTTTTTAAGTACATGGGGCATAGGTAAATGATAGAACCTTACAGATATATTCAAATATTTATTTATATTTACTTTAATGGATTTTATTTTCCTGTCTATAAAATTTGATAGAATAAATTATGAAGTATTATTTATTTATTAGAAAGTTAATATTAATTACTATTTTAAAGAAAATTAAAAAGAATGAAAATAGAAATACAAAATTCGAATGCGGCGCTATAGCGGACGAATTTCGAAATTTAAAAAACTAACAGTATGAACATAGATTTCACCGAGCCAAAAATCAAAATCTTTGTTCATGTAACTTTTTCTTAAGCCGCTGCTTCAAATGCTGCAAAAAAAAGTCTGGAATCCTCCCATTTACGCATTTGCAACTTTCACCTAAAGAGGTTGCGTTACGAAAAAAAAAAAAAATATATGCAATCTAAAATAAAGTAAAGAACTCAGTCTTCTTTCATTGAAAAATAAACTTATATTCTTATAGGTATAAGATAATACGCATTAGTTAACATTCTTCAAAAATAAAAACAAAATTATCAGTCACAAATCTACAGCGTACAATATAAAGCGAAAGAGAGTCATCATACGACTGTATATCATCCGAATATTATTTATAATTTCAAAAATGTAAATTTCGTTCAAGCATCTCGGTTAATTTAAACATCCACTACTGATGTAATCTAAAGTTATGACAAAAAAAAGTATTTAATAACTATTTATTAATTGATTTCGACTATTTTATCTGTAAATATTGATGGTCCTGCTTAGAATGAATACATATATTATATTTTTCTACATTATATCACATCAAAAATTTCTAACGTCGGTTGTCTTAACTATTGCTCCAAACATGCACAATTCAAAGTCCATGATAAAACTATCCACATAAGCTACAGCTCAAAAAAGTTGGAACACCAAATGTTAAACTCTCCTTTTCTAAGTAATCATATATTATCATATGTGACGTGCGCCGAAGAAAGGGGGCTTACTCTGAAAAGTGAGATTGTTCAGGGCGAGCGGTCGAAGTCGACCGGATAGACGCGACTTTTAGGAGAGAGGGAAGACTCAGGAAATATTCCCTCTCCACTCACTACACATTCTCACCCATGTAGCGGCGCGGCTCACGGACGGGATATAGATGTGGTGGGAGGTGTTTCACGGGATCTCGAGCGGAAGCCCGATTTCTCGGGTGTCTAACAACTCAATTATTAGCAATAATAACGCTCGGATTTTTTTTTCGATGGTTTCATTAAAAAGGGCAACTCAAAAACTATCGAAAGGTGTAAAAACCTCGATTTAGATTTTTTTAGAGTAAGCCCCCTTTCTTCGACGCACGTCACATATGAATTTATATAGATGTAAAATAAACAAACTGTTGACGGGAATATACATAAAATAATTTTTAAATATATAATTTGAATCGGTTGAAATTTTTCTTCCTGTAACATTTCGATTTTTCTTGTTTTAGAACATTCTACGAATTCCTATAATGACATGAAATGTCCTTTTTTATGAGAATTTAAGACTTTTGGCGACGGAACGTAAAACTTTTATCGTGCACTGCGACAAATTCTGAAATAAAAAATGTTTTAAAACTTTCGTGTAACGTTTTGCTTTTTGTGTCTTTCAGACTATTTTACGACCCTGTGACCGGCCATAGAAATAGTGTTAGTCAAACCCCTACAACTTTTCAACATATTGAGGAGGTGGGAAGGCATCCCTCACACTGGTCACGGATACAATGTTGATCAAACCCCTAACCCCTTCCCAATATCTTGTGGGGGTAGGAGTGAACCTTCGTGACTGATCACTGAAATAATGGTGCTCAAACCCCTACACCTTTCGAACATATTTTGTGGGTCACAGGAATAGTGTTGGACAAACTCTTAAAACCTTCCAACGTCTCGTAAATGAACGGAAAGGTACCCTCATGTCTGG
Organism: Andricus coriarius; assembly: GCA_932066315.1. Lineage (NCBI taxonomy): Eukaryota > Metazoa > Arthropoda > Insecta > Hymenoptera > Cynipidae > Andricus > Andricus coriarius. The sequence continues at coordinate 21,358 of CAKNWT010292761.1, read as the reverse complement.
TCACGGAAATAATGTTGGTCAAACCCCTATTTCTTTCAAGAATATTCTCGGTTCAGAAAGGCACCCCCTGAATTGGTCACTGGAATAGTAATGGTCAAACCTCTACGCCACTCAAACGTCTTGTGGAGGCGCGTTGGCACCCCCGTGACTGGTCACAGAAATAATGATGGTCAAATCTCTATCACTTTCCAACGTACTGCGGGAATTGGTAAGGGACTCTCATGACTGGTCACGGAAATAATATTGGCCAAAACGCCTACTTTTTTCAAAAATATTGTCGGGGCAGAAAGGAACCCCCTGGACTGGTCACTAAAATAGTATTGGTCAAACCCCTGCGCCTTTCAAACTTCTTGTGGGGGCAGGCAGGCACCCCCGTGACTGGTCACAGAAATAATTCTGGTAAAACCCTTACCATTTTCCATCTTCTTGTGAGAGCAGAAAGGCACAACCGTCACTGGTCACGGAAATAATCCTGGTGAAACCCCTACTTCTTCCAAAAATATTTTCGGGCAGAAAGGCACCCCCTGAACTGGTCACAGAAATAATTATGGTCAAATCTCTACCCCTTTCCAACGCACTGCGGGAGTTGGTAAGGCACCCTGATGACTAGTCACGGAAATAATGTTTATCAAACCACTACCGGTTCCCGACGTATTGTGAGGACTGGAAGACACCCCCTAGACTGGTCACTGAAATAGTATTGGGCAAACTCCTACGCCTTTCAAACGTCTTGTGGATGCGGGCAGGCACCCCCGAGACAGGTCACAGAAATAATTCTGGTGAAGCCCTGACCCTTTTCCACCTTCTTGTAAGAGCAGAAAGGCACCACCGTCACTGGTCACGGAAATAATGCTGTTGAAACCCCTACTTCTTTCAAACATATTTTCGGGGCAGAAAGGCACCCCTTGGACTGGTCACTGAAATAGTATTAGTCAAACCCCGACGCCGTTCAAACGTCTTGTGGAGGCGAGCAGGCACCCCCGAGACTGGTCACAGAAATAATTCTGGTGAAACCATTACCCTTTTCCATCTTCTTGTAAGAGCAGAAAGGCACCACCGTGACTGGTCACGGGAATAATGCTGGTCAAACCCCTACTTCTTTCAAAAATATTTTCGCGGGAGAAAGGAACCCCCTGAACTGGTCACTAGAATAGTAATGGTAAAACCTCTACGCCTTTCAAACGTCTTGTGGAGGCGCGTTGGCACCCCGGTGACTGGTCACGGAAATAATATTGGCCAAACCCCAACTTCTTTCAAAAATATTGTCGGGCAGAAAGGAACCCCCTGGACTGGTCACTAAAATAGTACTGGTCAAACCCCTACACCTTTCAAACTTCTTGTGGAAGCGGGCAGGCACCCCGGTGACTGGTCACGGAAATAATATTGGGTAAACCAATACTTCTTTCAAAAATATTGTCGGGGCAGAAAGGAACCCCCTGGACTGGTCACAGAAATAGTATTGTTCAAACACCTACGCCTTTCAAACGTGTCGCGGAGGCGGGAAGGTACCTCTATGACTGGTCACGAAAATAATTTTGGTCAAACCCCTACCCCTTCCAAACATATTGTGGGAGCAGAAGGGTACCCCCATCACTGGTCACAGAAAACTTGTGCGTGCAACTCCCTTCGCATGTCCAACGTCACGTGAGGGGATGTAATGCACCCCCTCGACTGGTCACGAAAATAATGTTTGTCAAACCCCTATCCCTTTCCAACATTTTTTGGGGGCAGAAAAGCGCCCCCGTGACTGGTCACTGAAATAGTGTTGGCGAAACATCTAGGTATTTGGAACGTCTTGTGGAGGCGGGAAGGCAGCTCCGTGACTAATTATAAAAATAATTTTATTCAAACCCCTACCCTTTTCCAAAGTCTTCTTAGGGCGCGATGGAACCTCTATGAATGGTCGCAGAAATAGAGTTGGTCAAACCCCTACCCACTTCCAGCGTCTCGTGGGGGGAGATAGGGAATCCCCTTGACTGGTCACGAAAATAATTTTGGTCAAACCCCTACACCTTTCCAGCATATTGTGGGGGCAGAAAGGAACCCCCATGACTGGTCACAGGAATAATATTGGTCAAGCCCGTAACCCTTTACAACGTCTCGCAGGGGCGGGAAGGCACCCCCCTGACTGGTAACGAGAATAATTTTAATCAAACCCCCACCCCTTTCAAAAATATTGTGAGGGCAGAAAGGCACCTTGTAACAAGACAAAATTTTGAGCATCTTTATTTAAATTATTATTTGATGTTTAAAGCGACCTCTGTTCTCTCTTCACGGCACTCCTTTGACTAGTCACAAAAATAATGAATGTCACACCCCTAACCCTTTCCAATGTATTTTATCAGAGATGAGGTGAGAGTTTGCCGATCCCATATATTCAATTTCGAGTGATTTTCTGCAGCGTCCCCACTGCACCTAAGCTTTTGCGAGCTAAAATCAAAGCGCCCACAATGCACCTAGCCAGTTTACGAACTAAAATATACAATAGACGCTCCTACTTGAGTGGTCAAGCAGGGCGGAATTTTTCCAGTTTGATAATGTCGGTAGAGAAGATCAAATTGTCTATTTTAGTTCGTAAACTGGCTATGTGCATTAAGGGCGCTTTGATTAAAAGTTTTCATAAACGAATCTGAAAGGTTTGAAGGTAATTTTTATAATTTTGCACAATTAAAAAAATGTCAGGAAAAATTCGAATTCATATAAAACATAGTTTTGAAACAATTAAAAATAATTTGAATATTAAGAATATTTAAAAGAAAATATAGATTTTTGAAGATTTTTAAATAAAATTTTGAAACCTTTTTAAGAATTTTGAAAGGTTTCAAGAAAATAAAATTTTTTTCTTAAGATTTCTGGGTAATTTTTTTTATTTTTTTTTTATTTTGAAACATCATTTTTAATGAAAAGTCAAAAATATTTTTAAACATTTTTAAACATTTCAAAAAATGAGGCAAATGAAGAATCCCGAAAAACAGTCTTAATAATTATTTTAGTATATCACGGTGAAAAACGGTGGAAAATAAAAAAATGTGAAATGTGAATATAACTACTCTTATTTCAAATCTTTTAAAATTTTTTCCAAAAATTAATTTTTTTAAATAAAACATCCTTTCAAATTTTCCTATGATTCTTAAGAATATTCTCTTGAAACCATTCAAAATTCTTAAAAATTTTCTAAATTTTTTGTTCGAAATCTTTCAAAATCTACATTTTGTTTTTAATTTTTTTTAATTCTTTTTACATACTTTTAAATTATTTGTTAATTAGGCATTTTCCCCCCATTTTAAATTTAAAATCAGCAGAAAGCAGTGTGGGTTTCTGCATACCCTGCAACAAGGCTTATGATAACCCGGCAGGTCATCGATGCTCCCAAACGTGTGCTGCTTGCCACTCGACACCCCCATGTCAAACTAGTGCGGAGAATGCTCACATACCGCAAACTAAATGCAACGCGTGCAATCGGTATTTTCATGGGCAAATTTGTTTTGAAAAACATCTGACCCCAAAATCTTCTTCCGAAAAAACTTCAATTTGTAATGCATTGCGCATTTGTACCGGTTGCACGCGTTTCGTTAATATGTGGTATGACAGGAAGCACGAATGCGGGACAAAATATTGTAATAGTTGCAAATGTCGGCGTAACATTGATCACCAGTGTTTTATCGCACCTGTTTTAGATAAAGTCGTAAAAAACAAAGAACGAATAGGCTTTGTTTTTTACGATATTGAAACTCAGCAGTGCGATAAATTACCTGGTGATCCCGGCGTCAATGTACGCAAACCAAATCTCTCTGTTTCTCAAAGGGTTTGTACTGAATGTATCACCCAAGAAAATATGAAGGAGATTTGCCAAAATTGCGGTTTTCGCCAACATATTTTCGAAGGTGAAACTGCAGTCGAGCAATTTGTAGAGCTGGTCACAAGACAGCAAAATAAATTCAGTCAAATAATTTGCATTGCTTACAATGGAAAAGCTTTTGACGCACAATTTATTTTTAAGTACCTTGTGGAGAAAAAAGGTACCAGAATTCGCCCCGATATTGTAAAAATTGCACCAACATAATCACGATGCAGGTGGGGCGTGCCAAATTCATGGATAGCCTAAATTACTTACACATGCCATTGAGCGAATTGCCACAGGCTTTTGGGCTCAATGATATTAAAAAGGGTACGTTTCCCCACCTTTTCAATACACCCGATCACGGCAATTACAAGGGTCATCTTCCTCCTTCCGAGTTTTACTCACCAGACACTGTGTCTGAAGAAGCTAGGAAAGAGTTTCTCGAGTGGCATGAGACTCTCGCAAAAGACCTTAACTACGTATTCGACTTTCGAAAAGAAGTTGTCGAATATTGTGTTGACGATGTGGCGATTTTGCGTCGGGCATGCATAGCATTTCGAGACATTTTTCGAAAATGTGCCAATGTGTGCCCCTTTTCCGATAGTATTACGATAGCCTCGGCTTGTTTGCGTGTCTATCGTAAAAACTTTCTTGCACCAGTTTTTATTGGTATTATACCTCCTGGTGGTTACAGAAGGGCCAATAACCAATCGACAAAAGCCATTGAGTGGCTATTATGGTGCGAGAGAGAGCTCGGGAAAGAGATACGACACGCAGGTAGATGTCGTGAGTATCGTATACCAGAAGGAATCCTGGTTGATGGTTATTATGAAGACCAGGGTGGCCGACATATCTTACAATTTCACGGATGCTTTTGGCATGGGTGTGTCGCGTGTAAAAAAATTAATCGCGATTCGAAACTCAAAAGCGGTGATTCGTTAGACAAACGATTCGAACGTACCCGTTCTCAGTCCGAAAAACTTAGGCAGGCTGGGTACAGTCTCACCGAAATGTGGGAGTGTAAATTTGACGAATTTAAAAAAAAAATTCTCCTCAAATGAGACATTATTTAAAAGACCACCCTGTTTTATTGAACGACGCTCTGAACCCTCGAGACGAGTTTTATGGTGGTCGTACAGGAAATACGACGTGTTTTTATGAGGTAAAGGATGGTGAAACAATACAGTATATTGATATTTGTTCACTGTATCCTTATATTTTAAAATATGGTAAAATTCCTGTAGGACATCCTAAAGTTCTCGTGGGTGATGAATGTAAGGATATAACTAGTATTGATTTTTAAAATTTAAGAAATTTGAAGGGTCTTGTGAAATGCCGAGTTTTGCCGCCTCAATCCCTCTATCATTCAGTACTACCTCTTAAAGTGCACAAAAAACTCATGTTTCCACTCTGCAATGCTTGTTGTGAGAATCTACAGCAGGAGGAGTGTAGACATGAACCTGCTTTGCGCCAAAATTGAGGGAGTATGGGTGTCTGATAAATTGAAAAAGGCTGTACAAATCGGTTATTAAATCAAATTTATTTATGAAATTTTGTAATACAATGTCGTGCAATATAATCGTGTTTCGTACAAATACTCGGTAGAGGCTTGCAAATCCTCGCCAAACTCAAATATTGTCATCGCAGCCTATACAAGAGCCCAGGCTCGTTTAGTCTTGTACGACTACCTGTCTCAGTTTGGTCGTAGGGTATTGTACTACGACATTGTCTCGTTCATTTATGTACGACGAAACGAACCTGGTGAGTATAATCCTCCTCTTGGTCGTCTTTTGGGTCAGATGACCGACGAACTCGAGGAGGGTACGGCGAGGAGAGCTTCATAAATACCTTTGTTTCCGGAGGCCCCAAATTTTATGCCTACCAAGTTGTTGGTGCAAACGGTCAAATCCACACAAAATGTAAAGTAAAGGGGATTAGGCTCAACTATAAAAACATCACATTTACTGAAAGTAAAACAGTTAAACCGGTATGTGTTAAAAGACGATTTATTGAAAACTTTGACTCACTCCCCTACGGTTACATGGAATCGCTCTAATTCTTACCATACTATACCTCTCTCTCTCACGCACACGTTCAGTTGTATGATACATTTTAAAAACATTAAAAATAGGTTAGTATAGTTTTTCAGTGTTTACAATTGTGTATTAATGAGCATTAATCTCCGTTTATTTTAATTACAGATGCAGAAAACTTCTTGTGGCAGGGGTGCGATATTGAGCAGAGGTTCCAACCACTGCAAGTGCAAGCACAACAACAACAGCAGCAGCTTTATCCTACACTGGGAATCCCAGTAGTCACGCTGAACATCTCAGTTCCGAAAAACCTACAAATCCTTATAAGTAAGTAGACAAATTTTCGGGTATAGACAAAAGCAAAAAAAAAGTTTAAAAAAAAGGGTATTCGAACATTTCATATTTTTTATTTTTATTTTATTTTCTAGATTACTCCGAACACGAGGGAGAGGAATTGATTGTAGCGGTGGATAAGCCTGAGAATGACACTGATGATGAAGAAGGAATGGAACCGGGCGAAATTCCACCATGCCCTGGATTCATCCCAATTTCTCAGGTGGCTCTAGATCGCCTCCGCCAAGCCCACAGTGAGCGAGATGAGATGGAGGAGGTTGAAAGAGTCCGCGTGACGTCGAGAGCTATGAGAAGAAGAATGAGGATGGATTACGAGGAAAAAGAGTCGAGCCAATCTAATGCAAAAAGGCCTCGACTCTAATTTGTAAATAAAAATAAATAAATAAGTTTAATTTGAATAACAAAATTTTTTAAGATAAACCCTCATGTATAACATTATTAAAAACCCCTGAATCGAAAGCGGAGGTGGCGGCGGCGTCGGGCCAGCGGCCATGTCTCGTAATAAGCTTATATGAGACATGGGCAGGCGCGGCGTCCAGGATATTAGCTCATTTCCTTGACGCCGGAGACGCGTGGCTGAGCAAACTAGTACTACGATAGCTGAGCTAATATTTGCTTGGTAACAGCGGCCGCGGAAATCAGGCTTTTAAGCTTATTGTCCTGGTTGCGTTGTGCGCTATAATTTTTTAGCTAACTTCTTTTTCCAGTTTTTTATAATATTATCTAGACTACGCGCGCGCGTGTATGTGTGTGTATGTGTGTTAGCAAATGTATAGAAGAAGGTGATACTGAGCTGTATGGTTTTATTTGTCAAATGGATCCAAGATGGAAGCATCCGTTCACATCAATGATTTGTGGTCCTACAGGATGTGGCAAGACATTCTTTGTGAAAAAATTTATTCATGACATAGGCCAAATGTGTGATACAGTTTTCGAAAGAATAATTTTCTATTATTTCGAATAGCAAAAAATATTGAATTTTGTGAAGGTTTACCTCAGTCATCGGATTATTCCAATGATAATCGGGCAAAATTGATAATTATTGACGATTTGATGCGCGAATCTTCAAATAATACAATAGTCGATCTTTTTACCAAGGGTAGTCATCACAAAAACTTGAGCGTAATTTTTATTTCCCAGAATCTGTTTCATCAGAGCCAGGGTCAACGCGATATATCACTAAATACAAATAATATTTTTGTTTTCAAAACCCCCTGTGATCGTGCACAAATTCAGCATATGGCACGGCAAGTATTCCCTGAAAATCCACGATTCGTCCAAGAAGCCTACCACGATGCCACTTCTCAGCCACATGGCTATCTTCTTTTTGATTTAAAACAATCAACTCTTGATAATTGTCGCTTTAGAACAGCAATATTTCCCACCGATCCATATTACTACTTCTACGTTCCTGCAAAGGGTATAAAACCCCGAAACAACGATACTTCTGTTCCAGTCGTGCACATGTGATAAAGTCGAAAACACGTAAACGTCCGATTGGTGTGAAAAACACCGCAGCGTTGCGCGCTTTATTCCATCTAAACACCAATGAACGTCGTGTACTACTTAAGACTGCTGATCCAAATCTTGTTAAATGTGTTTGTGAGTGCGCGTTAAACACTTTATACGGGAATGTTCCTTTGAAAAAAAGTGAAAAACTCAAGTTGAAAAAACATCGGCACGCGTTACGGAAATTAGCTACACCGCGCGGTACCTGGAAAAGTGAAAAAAGATTTATCGAATAAAAAGGTGGATTTTTACCACTTTTGATAGCACCCATTATCGGTTCACTTCTTTCAAATCTTTTCTCAATAAGATCATCATAAACAACTACATGGAGTACGCCCGAAAAATGGTACTCGTGCCTAGTGATCGCCTGTCACAACTCCACCATCAGACCTCAATCGCTCAACATTTTCCACAGCAACAGCAAAATGATGTTCCAGATATAAATTTTTCTCTACCAACCACACAAACACCGGGCAATGCTCTTAGTGGGTTGGATATGGAAATGAGTCAAATTTTAAATTCACAGTCGGTGAAAGATGATCGTGAAAAATGGAAAATGTACCAACAAGTTTTGCAAAAATTTATTTTCTTTACTGAAGAATCGCGAGAAACAACGTCAACAAACAAGCAAGTAACCAGTGATAAGACAAATGGTACGGAGGAGGAGACAAATTATATGGTGAACGATACAACGTTAATACTGAGGATATTGTTACGTGGGTTCCGAAAACATATAAAAATAAGGCAGAATTACTACTAGACGAGTTACAAAAATCGGGTGTAAAAGATAGACTATATTGGGATAAAAAAGGTATAGTCTTTATCGATAGACATCGGGTGGAGAATTCAAGTATTATTGATCTTATAAATGACGTATTACGACATAGAAAAAGAGTTGTCGTTCCTGGAAGGCTGCAGTTTGCTAGTTTCCTTCGCGACATATCCATACCGCGAGAGCTTGTAGGAAATAGTCAATATTGAAAAAATACGCGTCTTTTGAATATTTCGGCGGATGAAACGTCAACTCCACTCAAACGAAACAATGCAAATAATAAAACACAAAGTGAATCTTTAAATCTTTATACATCTGCACTTTCAACCAAAGACGACGACGACGGCGAACAGTGGGGAGGAAACTGTGCGGGTAACGCTACATTACGAAATCATAAAACTCCTGGAAAAAAATCTTGGATATCTTTTCGTCTACAAAGATGAAATTATTGGAGGATTTATATTATGATCCGCAACATCAGGCGTCATACGGAGGCATCGAAAAACTTATACGAGCTACGAAAAACAAGTTGTCGCGTAAAGAGGCGTTAACCTGGCTGAAAAGTCAAGATAGTTTTAATCTACATCGGCCAGTCAGAAAACGTTTCAGAAGAGCACACTATAACATTGATAATGTGGATGATTTGTGGGAGGCAGATTTGGTGGACTTACAGTCTTTAAAAACATATAATGATAATTATTCATACATTTTAGTCGTAATCGATGTACTTAGCAAGCATGCTTGGGTCGAACCACCTAGAAACAAGTCTGCAACAGAGGTAAAAAATGCATTTACTCATATTCTGGAGAAAAGCAATAATCGCATACAGATTTGCCTGCAAACTGACAAAGGAAAAGAATTTCTCGGCGTGAGCTCTCAGAAATTTCTTCAAGATCGTGAAATAAAGTTTCGAGTTGCACGCGATCCTACTGTCAAAGCCGCAGTTGTCGAGTGTTTTAATCGCATTCAATTACTTGTAACAACATACAATAATACACGGCATTCTAGTATTGGTATGCCGCCATCTGATGTTACGCTAGAGAACGCATCCATATCACGAAAAAATCTACAACGGCAATACTTCAAAAACGATAAAAAGAAAAACCCTAAATATAAGGTTGGTGCTGTTGTACGCAACAGTCGTGCGCATGGCACCTTCGAGCCAGGATATGAATCGGGATGGAGTGAGGAATTGTTTGTTATTAAACGGGTTATAACGTGGAGAACATATTCGCCTGTTGTCTACGAGTTGAAAGATTTGGCTGGTGAAGTCATTGATGGACTTTTTTATGAACAAGAATTGGCAGAGGTCAAGAATAAAGATGCGATCCTGACAAATTTAATTCCTGGATACCTGCTTCAGAAATAAAACATCTTAAATGAATGAAGATCAGTTTTATCTCATTATACCTAGTGATAGTAGTATGAAATATTAGCCCGACAATACAATCATGCATTTTACAACACAATTGCCGCAAGAAATTCGTTTACAAGGGCGTTGCGCAGTTGCTCTTATGGAGATTCAATTTCCGTGCTCATTTCTTCATGTACGATCCTGGGAAAGTGTATCAGAAAATCGGCTTGTTCTCATGTTCAATGACGATCCAGACCCAGAATTTCCCGAGCAAAAGTATGATTTCTTTGATATAGAGACTGATGATCAGCTGAATGGTAAAGATATCGTGCAAATATTTAAATTACCGAGAATATATTATCTTCAAGGTGAGTTACCTAAAAATTGTTATAAAACGGTGACAAAAAGACAAGAAATTCTGACTGGTAGGTGGTTAAAACCAACAGTAGCATTTTTTCCGTCAGGTTTCTACGACTCTGTAAATGAATTAGTGCGTGCAATTAATAGTACACCAGAAGTCAGCGAACACGCCCGCTTAAAACATGACCAGCTAAACAATAAGTACGTAACAGTGGAAAAAATTTGTAACGATGACTGTAAACGAGTTGGTAGCTATTTTCTTGTAATCAGCGAAAAAATCTCGCGCATTCTCGGCTTTGCACCTGAAACGCTGTTACCAATAGATTCTTACATGGCTTTTCAACCTGCGAGTCTCACAAATGGATTACCTGAAAAACTCTTTCTCTATTGCGACATTTGTGAGCCACGCATTGTTGGAGATGCAAAATCACCACTTTTGAGAGTTGTGTCTGTTGATTCGAAAAAATATACATTTGGCTTCGCACAGGTGTCGGCTTTTTCAGCACCTCATTACATACCTCTACTACATACAGGTAAAAAATAACAGGAAAAAAATCACAGGCCTGACATTTTTTTCCTGTCATATATTTGCATAAGGGGCAGATCCCATCGAAACCTATTCAACCAGATTTTACAAAAAATAATCTCTACGTTGAGGCATACACTGTAAAAATGTTGGTGTGAATTTACATCCTGCGACGATGGAAATAATTCGATCGGTGTGGCACATAGTGAATAAGCAGAATTCTGTAAAAATACATATTTTTCTTCTCAACTTGCGTCCACCGTGAAGAAATACATGCAGGACGTAAATTTCTCGTTGCTGACCGTGAAATAACGTACGGGACGTTAATTAACAAACAAATGGTCCCGTCATTTGTTTTCCATATGCTTGTGTTTCGCTTACTCTAATTCCTTTACATTCACGCTCCTTAAGGAACGAGAAAGAGAGATAACCTACGTTCCTTCGGTCCCGGAGTGTTCACAACTTTTCAGAGGTTATATTGTATATAAAGAGGTAGACCGTATATCAGAGGTATATTGCGTATACCATATAAAAAATATTACATAGCATTTTTATATAATTACTTTTTATAAATTTCCAAGTTAGACACGAGCACTGCACCGCGACATTACATGTAAAACGACGTAAACAAGAATTGACAAGAATGAAAATGGACGAAATTCGTATCCACTGGTAAAAGGCCGTTCGGGCGTCTCCAGAACTCATCGTTTGGCACGACTTGTACTCGAGAGTTCCGAATGGTCCAAAACGTCCTGGACATAATTCTGCGGCGTTCACCCGTGCGGACTTACTCCCTCGTGGTAGATTAGCACACATCGTGAAAATGTACATATACTTTCGTAGACTAAAAGTCCCAAGTAAATTTATCACCTTACGTAAACTTACTATGTCCCACGCTGATAAAATAATTTTCATCATAGGAAGTAGCAATATTACAGACGACTGCAAATAGAACCTTCGTTCTATTTTCACATTGTTACCTGAAGTGAAATCACACTAGATTGCAAGTAAGTACTGTAGTATCGTAAATTAATCAGGTTATACATTGTAATTTAAAAATACACTGCACGCATAATTACTAGTTGAATGTAAATATCACCAAAGCTTTTTTACAGTGTGCCATTCATTGTTTGCAGGGTGTGGTATTCATTTCCTCAATGAAGGAAATAATATAGATCGTGATGATTATGCACACGGATTCTTTCTTTTCGCATTTGACCTTACATCAGATTTATCAGCACACTGCTACTCACATTGGAATCTTGTAAAACATGGGTCTTTAAGAATTGAGGTTCATCTCGAGGAAGCACTTGCACACACTATCAGTTGTCTTGTTTATGCCGAGTACAACAATGTCTTGGAGATTGACCGTGCAAGGCAAGTTATTGCAGACTATAGCAATTGATTTTACACAACAAAGATTCGAGCATTTCGACCATGTATGAAATACAGTTTTGTATCAAAAGACGCATCTCTAAACCGGTTTGAGCATGTCAATACGTGACACTACAAGCCCCAGATGTACTCCTGCCAACGGTCCCATTTATACAAAAGACGCACGCCTGAGCTGTTTTAGACACGTCGAAACATAAAAAATGAACACCCTCAAACACACACCAGCCAACGGATTTTTCGTATGGAAGGGGAAATCTGATATATCTACAACCTATATAAGCCGTCACTCCTCAGTCGTAAGCCCCCTAGCGGACCGAATGAACGGAACGGATACGCTATAGCGTATCGCTATAGTATCCACATCGTATCCTCTCCGTATCATGCAAGAAAAACTCATTAAAAAGGGAAGATGAACATTTAACTTGTTGAGATTCGGATTCTACGTGAAATTTTGGGTTAGAAGGTCACGGAGTAATTGCAATAGTTTTTCTTGAAACGAGAAAAACTTTTAAAAAATATAATACCTATCGACAACGTTGGCTGAAGGCGACTTCAAGCGTCCATAATCAAGAATCCATCATCGTTTAAGCAGTACTCCTTAAACCATTATGGATGCGCTTGAAGTCGCCTTCAGCGCACGTTGTCGATAGGTATTATATTTTTTTAAAGTTTTTATCGTTTCAAGAAAAACTATTGCAATTACTCCGTGACCTTCTAACCCAAAATTTCACGTAGAATCCGAATCTCAACAAGCTAAATGTTCATCTTACCTTTTTAATGAGTTTTTCTTGCATGATACGGAGAGGATACGATGTGGATACTATAGCGTATCCGTTCCGTTCATTCAGTCCGCTAGGGCCAGTACTGGTCAAGAACACTTTCAACGTTTTATACAGTTCTACTCATATAGTTTTTCGTCGCAGTCCTCGTCCTCGTTGTGAAATCTGCAATATGGTTAACTATGTAATCGAAATGCAAGGCTTTCGGGATCTTGATGACAATTTTCTACCAAAGGAGGTAGCTATCATCACACTAGATCACAAGTTTGTCGCTCACTGGATAGCAGCACCGCCTCATCCCTTCTGCGAACTTTCTACCTGTGTAAGACAACAAAACAATTGGCTCTCAAGATTCTACCATGGGATCGAGTGGTTCGAAGCTGACATTTCCATAAAGTTTCTCTACTCTAATCTCCGAGATGTGACTAAATCTGTAGCAACAATCTACACACCTGGGCGTGAAAAAGCGAAGCTACTATAAAAAATAATGAGCAGACAAATTATTAACTTGGAAGAACTGACATGCCCTATATTCAAACAACTACCAGACAAACGAGAATATTGTTTTCACCATGGAATCAAAAAGGAGGAGGATTACGCCTGTGCTCTCAATAATGGTATGAGAATCAAACGATGGCTTGGCAAACAACGACAAGAGCAGGTAGGATTATTAAACAACAACAACAAAAGAACCACCAAACCATCTAAAAAAACCATTGCTGTTCAATAACACACCGAAGACGCGGACTGCTATCGACGGACAAGATAAAAAACCAGTGTCTCCTATACTCCCTAGCGGACTGAATGAACGGAACGGATTCGCTACAGCGTATCCCTATAGTGTCCACATCGTATCCTCTCCGTATCATGCAAGAAAAACTCATTAAAAAGGGAAGATGAACATTTAACATGTTGGAATTCGGATTCTACGTGGAATTTTGCGTTAGAAGGTCGCAGAGTAATTGCAATAGTTTTTCTTGCAACGATAAAAACTTTATAAAATATAATACTTATCGACAACGTGCGCTGAAGGCGACTTCAAGCGCATCCATAATCGTTTAAGGAGTACTGCTTAAACGATGATGGATGCTTGATTATGGACGCTTGAAGTCGCCTTCAGCCCACGTTGTCGATAGGTATTATATTTTTTTAAAGTCTTTATCGTTGCAAGAAAAACTATTGCAATTACTCCGTGACCTTCTAACGCAAAACTTCACGTGATTTTCATGTGATTATTACTGTTATTATTTGTGTGTATATTTGAGTATATCTATAAGTTTCAATACGATTTTTCAATTTTTATGAAAACAATATGCCACGCAAGACGCTTCGTGACATTAATCTGACAGAAAAGCTAGAGATCCTCAAGGGAGAGTTGAGATGCGGGGTACTAAAATTCTGATTGATGCCGCTGTACCGGAACTTACTATTCTAAAAATGACGCGATTTTCAAATAGAGTGTTCATTCCACAACAGATTTAATACAAAATAAATAGAATATCATTTAATTAAACATTTAAAATAAGCGAAATGTAATTAAAAATCACTTTCAGGCATATATATTGTACAAATTTCCACAAATAATATTGGTTAAATAAATACATTTTGTAGGTTGGAAGCAAAGCTTTGGTTCGAAAAGGTTATACATGCAAATAAAGTAAAAATAAATTGTAGGAAATGATGAAGCTTTAAATAATCAAATTTCGTAAATTCATATTCTAAAAATAATAATAATAATAAATATCAGATGCGAAATGTACCTGTAATTAAAGTTGTTGCAAATAAAGTTTTGCTTTGACCATATATTATTTCACTTAAATCAATAATAGAGTGTTTATATCTCACAAGCACATGATTTGTCAGTTACTTTCCAGTCTGCTCGATTGATATTCTGAATCCACAATTCTCGAAGTCTTGGCAAAACACTTATATCTCACAAAAATATTGTCAATATTTTTCTTTGGAGAGTAGGTGATACACAACCTCTTTTTCACTTCTTCATTAATCACAAAACTCGCATATCACACTTCACACATTATAGCTTCAATATAAATAAACTAAACAAAATAACGTAGAATAAGTAATAGGCCTGCATTACACAGTTTCCATTGTTTAATATTTTTTCTTAATTGCATAAATTTCTCGATGCTACACGTCATTTTTCAAACTTTTCGCGCAGCAGTGAAATATCAAGTTCCGGTACAGCGGCGAGCATTGGAGGGGGAAACGTGTCTCAACTCTCCCTACACTGTTAAAAATTGCTGTATTAAGTTTAATACACATATATTGGAAGTATTTTTCAAATACGTATATTAAATTTATGATACCACCAAATTTGAAAATTTGTACAATTTTGATTCAATTTAACATGTGTGTTAAATTCAATATACATGTGCAGTCATTTTTATAAACATGTGCATTAAGTTTTATACACATCTGTAATAATTTTACAACAAAGTAAATGATTTTTAATACACATGTATATCAACTATAATTTAGGTATTTTTGGGTATAAATTAAATTTGTTTGATGTTACTTTTCTTGACCAGGGTAATGCGTAATAATTATTAATAGTAATAATTAATACGTATTACCCTGGTTAAGAAAATTAACATCAAAAAATTTTAATTTAAACCTATCTGTTTAAGTGCTATAATCTTACAAGCATAAGGAATGACGTCGACATGCTACTTGTAGGGATTGTGAAGAAAATTATCTCGATTCTCCGTCGCTTAGTGGTCAAGAGCATCGGACGCGAAATCTAAATGACGTGGTGTTCGAATCCCACCGAAGCTAGAGAGAATTTTTGTCACAATTTAAGTATCGATATTTCAGGAAAATATTGAAACGACCAGTAGACAACAAACTTTAACATCATAATTAATTTTTAGATATAGTTTTAAAATGATAACAAACGTGAATTTTTGAAATAATTTATTTGCTTTAAATGAAAATATATATATGTGTTTTATAAATCATATTGAGAGTAAGTTTGTAAATTGGTTAAGTTGTTCTGCGAAATTGTACACATTGGAATTGAACGACTTCGCTTTTCGTTTTGCCTTTTCTCTTTTTCCTCCGGTCGATGGGTTGATTTTCATTATTATTCTGAAACAAATTAAACTAATTAGAAATTTCATTCCTCAATCAAAAAATACAGAATTTTCATCTATGGAAGTGCATATGCTATCAGAGAATGTCTACAAGTTTCTTTTGAACTTAATGTTTGAATAGGAGAATTTGGGCATAAGGGATACGTATCTTACCTCTGTATAAAAATTCCTTCTAATACAGATGTACATAACATCAAAGTATAATTTTCTAGCACAACTGTGCATGTGGCATCTTCATCATGCAATGATTTCCCTATAAAAAAGCAGGCGATGAAAAATAACAAATTACACCAGAACACAAAAAAAGTGGTATGCCCGGTCAATAGGACCCTAAATTGACACTTGGGCTAACTGGATTATTTGGTATATTTCTTAGGTTATCTATATATGTCGTGGAACGAAGGAACCAGCCTTACGACCGAAAATCACTTTAGCAGAAAAAGTGAATCAAAATGAACTAACTAAATTATGTAATTGATACCAAATTACCTTACCTTTTCACTTAAACGGGCGACTGGAAACACTCACTGTTTCCAAACTGAAATTGCTTGACGGCTGGCATCAGCTGACACGTCGGTGTCGGCAGCGTTGCGCGACGCATGCGTGTAGAGGATCTCTAAGAAAAGGTAAAACAGGGACGAATGCAATAAAGGCCAGAAAAGAAAAATGAAAATCAGCGATTACGCAGATTACAACAACAAAAAAATAAAAAACTTGGATTCTATCCAAACAATTCTGTCATATTCTCCGTTATATAACCCGAACTTAAATTCTCGAGAATTTAAGAACTCTAATGCTTCCGCTCTTAAATGAAAAGGTCTATTGAATTAGATCTGTATAATGAAACTTCTTTACCGACCGAAAAGCTGTCAAACTACCCCAATAGCACGGAACGTTCCCGGGAGGTGCAAAATGTCCGCCGGTTGGGAACGTTCCAAACATAAATTACCGTTATTGTTATTATTATCGATAAATATCGCGTAAACCGTAAGTGATAGGTCAAAATCGATGTCAGTTTATGATATGGGTATCATGTTATAGATAGTATATGCGGTACTCAAAAGTCAAAAATGACATCCATTTTCACCTATCTCTTACGGTTTACGAGATAATTGTTGTTAAAAATAACAATAATGGAAGGTTCCCCTCAGGTCCCAATGGAACGTTCCTGGAACGTTCCCAAGCGGCGGACATTTTACACCTCCCGGGAACTTTCCTGGAACGTTCCGAAGGTGCCCGCGGAACGTTCCAAGAACGTTCCTGCAACGTTCCGTGCTATTAGGGTAGTGTTGGGTCGTTACCAGAAATTACCGGTAACGACTGAAATTACCGGTAAAGTAGAGGAAATTCTCCGGTAACGATTGGTAACGAAAAAATTGGTAATTCGAAGACTAAATTTGAATTGCTCATGATTTACAACAGAGCTTGATTTTGCTTAAAGAGCTTACATCGATCATATTTTTTGTAAAAATATTATTTCTTAACAATTGTTTACAATTCTCTCATAAACTTGACACCAAATACATATATGTTTCTTATCTAAAAAAGTCTGCTAAGAAATGTAACGATTCTAAGTAACTCCTAACCTGTATATATCAGCGTTAGCAGGAGTTACTTAAAAAATTGGATGATTCTAAGTGCGGCCTCAAAAATGTTTTAAGATAAAAACAGCAAAAAACGCGAAAAATGATGTTCATCTTCAAATTCATTTTTTTATTCTATAACAAATGAATACAAAATTATTGGGGCCATTATTATTAGGACATCTATTAGAGTTATAAGGAAAAAAATGGAAACAAATTAAAAAAATAAACATTTTTATAATATTACCATCAGATCGAAAGAAAGAAAATAAGAAAAAAAGATCATTATTTTTTGACATTTTTACTAAAAAAAATTATATTTATTGCCCCTTACAGGTGGTAAAACAATTTAACAAATTTCTTATCTACATTCTTAAGTGCTAATGCATATTCAGCAAGTTTTCTGCAAATTTCATATCAATCGATAAAACCGTTCTCGAATTTTCACCATTATAAATTTTATAAAATGCTTTTCCTCGCGCCAAAAGAAGTTTTTCCTCAAACAAAGTTATCTTATCTAAAAATTGTTGAATCAATACTATTTTTCAGATATCCTAAATGATAGTGCCAATAATTTTGTATTAATTGTTCTATTACGAATAAAATAATATTTAAAATATTTAATAGAACATAATTTTTCGGCTTTTCTTTCATAAGTCTAATAAAAACAATAAAGTCGATAAGAATAATCAATAAATATGTACATAAATGAATTAAAGTTCACATTTTATTGCACAGATGGCGTCGCAATGTGACCGGTAACGAAAGTAACGTTACGGTAATGACGGTAATTTTCCTGCGGTAATTACCGAGAATATTACCGCGGCCCAACACTATGTCAAACGATTCTTTTTGGGATTCTTCACATTCACGAAGGAATAATAAGGAGAGCGAACTGTCACGGGAAACTTGTTCGAATCTGCTAGGAACAACGGCACCGTAAGTGCCAGGCCTGTAAGTCGTAATCACTCTTGTGTGAGTGCGCAAGCGCCACGTGTCCTCTTCTCACGCACTGAAGAAAAGTGAGTGAGACAAATGTTGAAAATAAACAGAATGACAATTCACCTTGAAAAAAATGAAAAGTATATAA
>CAKNWT010292757.1:0-11390 GCA_932066315.1 Andricus coriarius | reverse complement strand
GTTCCAGTTAAGGGACTTTGATGTCTTGCTGGTTATTTTGTTCTACACACAGTTCAGATAGAACCGTCTTTCATCAGCATGAAAAGTTCGATTTCGATAACTTCTTGTACTACTGTTATTATATCTATGCAATCTATAATTGAAAACATCAAGTCTCTGTCGCTGGAAGTCTATAATCTCATCCAATATTACTGTTGTTAATAAATCAATGTTCCGAGTGTGGATGATATTAATAACATGGTGTTCCTGATTTCTGTTTCTGTTTCCTGTCTTATTTTGAGTCAATGGAGCCAATTCGCTCATTATGTTGCTGACATCAATAGACAGACTGATTTGCTATAGTGGATCTTGTTCTCTTTCTGGAACAAATACTATATTTGTAGGCCGAGCCAAACGGGCTAAAGTTATTACGACTGCCACAGCTGCACAGTGCAAAAGCGTTTGTACCTGTAACGCAGTGTATAGGAAAAATCTTGTGATTCAGGTGGTCTATTACTGCATGCAGACCTTTCGTGACGTACATCTTTGGCAGAGAAGGCCTTTGTGTTGGTTCTTTGTCTGTGTACTCCAGTAAAGCACGGGATTTCGATCTTTACTTGATCTTTGTTATCCCTAGCACCTATGCCTTTAGCTTCAGTCAGGTCGTTATTATCCGTACCTTCCAGAAGCTGTTCATCAATATCAGGCTGCTGTTACCCATTCATATTGATGGTAGCTATTTCAACAGCCGAAACCAATCTTTCATTAAATAATGAGCGTTTTTGGCCGGCTAGATTCTATTCGTTTATTCTTGTGGCTAGATTTGGGGACTTAAGTAATAATAGACAATGATCTTCTCTCCTCACACTTTGCCCACTTTTCTTTGCCAACAAATAAAGGCACATTACATCTCTGTTCATATGGTATGTCTATTTTAATAGCCTTCTTGATTACAAGAACAAGCACGATTATGTTGAACTGCTCTGACAGTCGCTGCTTGATCTTGTGGTGCAGCTTCCTCTGATGTTCATTATCAACGCTTTTCTCCTCCGAATTAGCCTGTCGTTTGATCTCCATTTCTAGGTCTTCTTAGATAAGCAAATTATTCCTGATATCCATAACATTAGCGATAAGATATCTCAGTGCAACTTTCTGTATATGAGGTTACTATGCAGCAAACTTCGTCCTGAATTTGTATCCCTTTTCGCTTTTGGTTCCAACTTCGCGCTTTCATAATGGAGACATCTCGAACCTCACCATCTCCACCTTCCCGCATGCTGTGGTCCCCAGAGTTAGCTCCAGGGGCGCCCCGACGATCCTCGGCAAGCAACCATTGTTTAAAAATATTTAATAGACTCCATTTTTGCATGTGTTTTAGTCCTGTCCATGAAAGTGCTCACTGCTGAAGTGTCATTTAAATTCTTCAGAATGAGTACTTTTATCGCCGGACTCCACTTCACGGGTGAAGCCTGTGAAAACTTTACTTTGCTAAAGTGGACTTAGAATCACTGTATAAATTTAATCGCAACCAGTGATAACCCGCGGCTGCATCCGACTGTTGAGTTTGAATGTAGACATTCGATATCATTGAGGGTAGACAGTAATGCTTGGTGTCAAACCTGTTGATTGGCATTAGTTAAACGCAGTTAATACACGACCGGGCGAACATCATAAACAGCCATCCATCCGAGTACTAGACGCGTTCGAAAAGACTTAACGTCTGCGACTCACCCGAGTCGAGATTCACCGATCAGATAATGCCGAACAATTCGTATAATTTTTATGAACAATTATTACAAAGAAATGCATGATTTCGTCATTTTTCTGCATAAAAACACATTTCCTAATTTTTATAAATATTTGTTATAAAGAAATTTTATTTAATCAGATGGTTTTGTGGAATCATGGCATCTTTCTTATGAAATATGCTTGATGGGTTTACAAAATCAAGCAAAATCTTGCACAAGCTGTTTATTAATATGTTTTTCCAACAAAAAGCGAAGGTTCTATGAAGAAAAATGGCTTCATTATGCATTGGTTCAAAATAATTGTTTATAAGAATGACAGATAATGTTCAGTGTTATTTATTTTCGACCAAGAACGATTCAGAATGCATCTAATAATAATTTGAAGTGAAAGAATAAGGTTTACACAATCAAAATTGTCTCTGAGATCTCGCGTTTCGCGTTCGATAATATATTCATCTGGCGCTTCGCGTTTCATATTGTGCTTACCGCGCTCTCTGCGCTTGGTCTTTGTACTCCCCCACATTTTCGAAGTACTTTTTTATGCTTTACAGAACAAAAATAATAATTCTGTGAAATGGCATACGCGAACTACTTGTTTTTAGAAGGAGCAAGCGAGAGGTCTCATTTAATTTGCTCATAACTCGTCAAATATCTATAATATTTACTATTTAAATTGGCATACAAAAACTAATCTTTCCTGTTTCTGTCACTATCTCCTGATCTAATTTTCAGTACAGCTCGTCGAGAGTTATAAAATTTTAAATTTTTTTTCTCGAAAATAAAAAAAGACAACTTTAATGTTTAATCTCAACTTAAGAAGGCTTTAAATATAATTAATAAAGAAGAATTTTAATCGTTGATCTCCTTTAAGTTGAAAAAAAAATATAAATAATAATGTAAATTATGTTTTTGTGTTTTTGGCCTTTGGTCTTGAAAGTGATAATTTAAAAATAAAGAAGTCTTTGTTTATGAAAAAACGTCTCTGTAAAAAGGAATATCCTTTACATATTTTTTTGTAAGACTAATAGATACAAAGCTAAAAAATCTTGAAGAAAGGTCCAAAATGGCACTAGTATTTAGTACCCGAAACGCTAAACATTAGCAGAATCGATGACTCGAGTTTTGCCTTTGGCATATGGAACATCTTAATTACTCCAACGAACGTTTCGGATCGGCATTCATTCCGAACTATTTCAAACATTTCTGAAAATTGTATTTTAATCAATCCAAAGCAAGTTTTCAATCCTTCTCAATATGTGCCCTCAATCCGAATGAATCCAGCACCAATCAGAAACAAACTTTCAGGTGGAATCACTATGTGGCGTGAAGGAAACGAACATAAAGTAAGCTATATTAGTAGCCCATCTTAATAAAGTAACCTAAAGTTACTATAAATGAGGCAGATAGGACTCTTTTGTTTGACCTTGAATTATTTCGGATTCAGTCGGATAATCATTCTTGATTCAACCCTGTATTAGCTCGGATTTAGCCAGATAGGATTCTTTTGTTCAATCTCAGATCAGCTCGGAATGAAAGTGATTTTTTCGAATACAGATTTCGGATTAAAATATATTTAAATGAAGGGAAATTTTTCTGTCTCAAATTTTTGCAGGATCTAGTTGGGTATTATTGAATTATTTACCTATAAAAATGTAACCTTGAGTTCGTTTAAATTAATTATTTTATATCTCTAATATCAACAATCATATACCACAGGTGAACCTAGGTGGTTTCGATCCAGATAACTTGTTGCGAGTGGGAGCTGAAGGTCACTTGATTGAAGGATACGTCGGTTGCCTTAGGGGTTTGATGATTGGAAAATACCAAGTTGATCTGCCAGGTTTAGCAAATGAGGCAAATCACGAAGGCAGCAAAGGAGTTCTTCCAAACTGTAACATGAAGTGCGACGGTACCCCGTGCAAGAATATGGGAATCTGTTCAGAAGATTTTGGCAGACAGGAGTCTTCATGCAATTGTGAGCTGACATCTTACTTTGGAGAGAACTGTGTTGAGGGTAAATTCTTATTCCAAATGTTAGCCCTCCTAAGTGTATAGAAAAATTTTATAATATGAGATGAATCTTTTAATTGTTAATTTCATAGAGAAAGGCGCCGATTTCAGTGGTGAAAGTGTACTTCAGCGAGAATTCGACCTGGAGGGTGAAGTCTATCAAGTTAAAGTTCAGTTGGCCTTCTCCACAACGGATAATAATCGGCAAAGAACACAAGCTTTACTTCTACTTCAAACAGAGAACAAGTAATAAGCCACTGATTTTGCAAATACAATTTTTATAAATTAAAAATTTTGAAATATATCATTTTCATAACCTTTTAGAAGAAGCTACTATCTTTTAGTGGCTTTAACGTCAGAGGGTCACTTAAATTTTGAAGAGGACAGAGAAGGACAAACTTATGGTGTGCGTCTTGACAGAAACTTCTTGAACGGGGCAAGACATAGTGTTTATTACACTCGTGTCAACAATTGTTCAACACTCATGGTGAGTAGAATAAGGAGTATAGTAGTGGCCTTGTTAAGGGAAATTTCAGTTGAAAAATATAAATATAAAATCACATATCGTATAGTAAATAGAAATATAAGCCTAATAGATTCCCACAAAATTGGCATTTCTGAAACTCTACTATCACGTATAGTTCAGATGCCTCTAAATAAATAATTTTTTCATTGAAAATATATTTTTCCAATAGCATAGCATTAGCCGAGAAAAATATAGCAATTGGCCCTGCTCCTGATTGTAATGGCCTGCCAAATATTCTTATTATTTATTGACAAATGTGATGAAAAGAATTGATTCCCTTCACTTACAGCATGGGATACACCCATAAAGATAATTTACAAGACGGAAATTTGGATATCGCGGAATATAAATCGCATACCCCAACTTTCGATTGTGGGATGTCCTAAAATTTTAATATGCGATATCCCAGAAATGTTCCCAACAGGATATTACTTTTATAAATAAAAATTTTCTTTGTATATAATGTGCGTTTGACCTTTTGCATGTTTGGAACATTTAAAGCCTAATTTCCGAACCACGTGGAAGCAAGAGTAGCAACAGTGCCATAAGAAAAAATGGCTGTCGCATATGGGGGGGATTCTTTTTTTGCGGCAAAAAATGCGATTTTGACCATTTTTTATTTAATTTAATGAATATACATAAAATATAGAAGTATTGAAGACACGTTACACATGTCAGTATTTAAAAAATTTCAATGAGATTTCTGGTATTATATAATTAGTGCTTTTTCATTCAATTTCTGTATTGAATATTTGGTTAGGTTTGAAATTATCGCACACAACCCGAAAATGTCTTAAATTGAGTTTAATTTGATAACTTTTCATATTTTTATGTAAAATTACCTGTAAAAACCAACGATGCATTAATGTAATTGCATGTTTGTCATTTTTATATTTGAGGATCTTCTTCATTTTTACGCTTATATAAAACAAATTGCTAATCTGTGAAGCCACTTTTTATTACTTTAGATGCCTTTAGGCGGAATGGCGGTGGATATTTTCGTGTATTGCTTAGGGTCCATCAATAAATAACGTAACGCAGTGTGCCATGAATTTTGCTCCCGCCCCATGTATAACGCTTTTTTCTTCCATTTCCTGTAGATTTTTGCTCCTGTGTAAGACTAGATATAATAAAAACCCTGACTAGTCAACGGACTTTTACGAAAATAGGAGAGTATACACTATAGATACCCAAAATTTGAAAAATATTTAAATATCAATAAATTTTCAATATACGTAGAAGTATATGGACACAAAATCAGGGCCGGCGGAAGACGTGGATATGGTGGTTAGTACTACTACTAAAAATTTTAGGGTGGGTAATCACCCACGCTTAAATTTCAGTAAAAAATCCGAAAAATTTACTGTCTTTTTTAAATTGTTATATTCGATTTTCATAATACGCGGTGAGCAACGTTTACAGTGCGAACGAAGAAGAATGAGAAGAAAAAGTATGTACACTGGGATTCCCAGAGTTCCCTTTTAATGAAAAAAAGCAACCAATTAGACGCAACGATTCAAAAGCAACCAATCAGCAAGTCACGCCATGTGCATCATATCATCATGGAGTGTAACTAAGGCACTTTTAGCGAACACTATCTGAACTATTAAATCTATTGGCGGGAAATTCAAATGGCTTAAAATGAAAAGTTGATATTATACGTATATGATTAACAATTATATAACAACTACGATTGTATACTGGTATTTAAGAAATGATAGACTAATTGCGTTTACGATATACTTATATTCAAGTGTCAAATCTAAAGTTATGCATTCGACTAAATACTGTGCAGTTTTAGTACCCATAATAGATTTTGAGGACCCTTGGACTTTCAACAGGAAACCGTCACTCAAGATGATTGACGTGCATCCTGTCTAAAAGTCGAACTTTGGACCCAAGTCCTTGAACTGTCACTCACTTTGATTACCTAAAACTAGTAGGAGGAGTAAAATGACCTCATTTATGATTGGTTATTTGGCACTAAAATTGAGTGACGTCAGCATACCCATTGGCTAAACGCCAAAAGTAGGGATGAATCCCGTCCAAAGCAAGGTTTTAAATATATGTAGATGTAGAGCACAAAAAGGCCCGATTATTATCTCTCGGTGCGCTCCTTTCAAATCTTGAACCTGCGACTCTCGTCTCTTTGAATGTTTATTTTAGTTTTAGACTCAGAAACTTTTAATAAGACTAGATAAATGTGATAGAATATTCGCGCTCGTGAACCGTGCTTTAGTGTTCGGCTCAGTCTAAGTGTTAGTGCTACGCTTACTTGTGTATGCGTTTAGGATTAAATTAATAATGGTTAATTATTAATTTAAAACGACTACGGTTGATTTAGTCAAGTGACATTAAATGGATTATGTATAATCCAGCTTCAGAATTATTCGACCCTATGGGAGTGTTCTCTGATTCTTAATACCAACCCTTTCAAATTCGCCGCGTCTACCATGAACTTCGTTATGTGACCACAATTGTCTACTCACGGAATAATATCGAGGAAAATGTTATTCATGAACTATTAAACGTCGATGGATTATAATTAAATCAATTGATTTCACTACAAACACAAATTCAGTGTTTGTGTTATTAATTTATTTAAACCTGACCTACCTTTCGCGATTAATGGTTTCAACCATTCAACGACAGGTAAACGAACTCACGCCTTCGACGTATCAGTACGCTGTTCCAACGGATTTAAACCGACAGCAGCGCCTGGGACGTAACAGGAGCTCGCGTTGGGAATACCCGTACATCATGGCCATATGTACAAAGGTTTAAGAAGCAACTGCACTGACTTGCTTATCTGCTCGGGCTTACCTGTGTAACCGATAGTGAATGAGCACAATGGACCGGTTACTAATACGAGGTAAAAGGGCGAATGATGAAAATGATAATGCGACTGTCCCGAAGAATAAGTCACTAACAAAGTTTTCCGTATACAGAGGGTATCAACTATATTTTACTTCGCTTGAGTGTCGTATCTCTATGTATTCTTAAATGGAGATACGACACTCTAGCGAAGCATAATACAGTTGATACGCTCTGTTTTCGGAAAAATTGGTTAGTGACTTATTCTTCGGGACAGTCGAATGAACTCAGTCAAGAGCATCCAGAGAAGTCAGAACAGCCCACGAGTGGAGCTGATTTATCTTCGAAAAATAAGAGTGCGAATGCAAAAAATCGAAAACTGATAAAGGTAAACAGTATTATAATGTTTTTGAATGAAAATGATAAAATTGGTCTTTATTGCCTGCTTCCTTCTTTTTTCTTATATCTCCACTCTCATTTTTAAACAAAACTATCGTTTTTTGCTCAAAAAGAGACACTAGCCCCCTCTCCTGACATCGATAAACCCACCTCAACGAAAGAACCCGTCAAACAGTGCATCTTTGCAATTTTTCCATCTAATATTCAAAGTGAGGTGGGAAATTTGACTGATTTTACATGAAAATTTTATTTTTTCAATACGCTCCAACATCCTTAAAATATAAGAATCATCACTTAAAAAAGACCATTTTTCACTACTTAAAATGCTACAAAAAATAAAATTTTTCATAAATGAATATTGGGATGCCTTTGAAAAGTAAAAAATATATCAAATTGACCAATTTAAACATTTTTTAATTTTTTAAGGCTTTGTACATTTTCAAAAGTTCCGAAAATTTGAAAACTTTTTAAGAATTTAAACAATGACTAATATGAAAAAATTTAGATGAATTTTAAAGTTTGAAGAGTTACAAATATCCAAAAAGTTTCAGAAAATTAGAAAATTTCATACAATCAGATAACATCTTGATAATTTGAAAATTTGGAAAGTTGAAAATTTATATATATAGATACATATTTTTTAGATCTGAATCCGACCCCGTTCGAACGCTGGAAATTAAACAATCCATGGCTTGGTTTAACCCCTCTAAAGCAAATGATTTGTACGATATGTACTGAAGCTTGCAATGAAAATTTGGTGACTTTTTTCACGCGGGCTGATCTGGCAGCGAAAGAAACGTGGGTAGAAAGTGGATTTGTAAATTGGAAACACGGATTTGAGAGAATTAAAAAACACTCGAAGAGTTCGCTTCATATCACTTGTGCAAAAATTTTGAGAAGCCGTGGAAAAGTTTACTTTGTGCAGCATTTAGCAACTGCACTTCAGAAAGAAATGGTGGACAACCGCAAAGTTTTGAAAGCGATTTTCAGTACTTTGAAAATTCTAGGGAGATAAGGGCTAGCTACTAGCGGCGCGGATAGTGACGAAAATTCGAATTTCAGGGTAATTTTGAAAGCTCGATCAGAAGACTTAGTAGAGTTTGATTCTTGGCTGAAGAAATCTGGGCACACGTGGTTACACCACGATATCCAAAACGAGATATTATAGGCAATGGCCTTCAAAATCTTGTCAGAAAATATCGGAGAACGAAAAAAATTCAGAACTTCACTCTATACCTCTGGATGAAACAGCAGACAGTGCTAGAAGAGAGCAAGTTTCTATTTTTTTCCGAGTCGTCTCTGCAGATCTCATTGCTTCAGAGTATTTTATGGGGTTTTATTCGACCGCAAGTACTAAATCAAAAACCTTATTTGAGATCATTAAGGATGTGCTTCTTCGTTTTGATTTACTGCTTTCGAAGCTCAGAGCCTAATGTTACGATGGAGCTGCAAATGTTTCGGGGAAAATTTCAGGACTACAACAATGGATCAAAGAAGAAGAGCCTAGAGCACTTTTCGTTCACTGCACTGCTCATAATCTCAATCTTGCTGTTCAAGATGGAATGGAGAAAGTGTTTGTAGCCAGGAAGAATATCGGAGAAGTGAAGGATTTAATAAACTTCGTACGCGATTCACCGAAACGAGTAGCAGAATTCCAGAAATTACAAGCTATTGACTCAGAAGAAAGTGAGCAAGACCTTCCTGCCCTTGCAGCGTACTGCCCAACAAGGTAAGATCTCTAACAACATATTGGAGTTGATTGACTAGTAAAAGATGTTTCTGTTTTTGATATTAAGTTTAAAATAATAGATTTTAACCCTTCGACAACAACGTGGGGTGTATGGTCACCCCAATGCAACAAAAAACGTATTTCCGCTCTGTACAGGTTGCAGGAAGGCTTCTTGCTTTGAGTAGCTTCTCTTTCCGTATCGCTTTAGCCCCTGCTACTAAATTCATGAAGGACAATAAATAATTTGTCATTTTATAAACAAATTTTATGAACGATTGGCCATATCAGGTATTTATGATGAAATAAATAAAGTTTTTTCTACTGAATTTGACAAAAATTATAGAGAAATGTTACTTAATTATTAGATTTAGTCATTCAATAACAACTAATGATTGCTTTAACAAATTTAATTAACAAATGCACTGTTTTGCTATTTTCAGAGGTAGAAACTTGATTCTTTCAACGTAGTCAAGTGTAAATGACTAATTTTTAAACCATTAGGGAGCTTACATAACAATAAACAATTTAAATTGTCAACAACAATTATATAAACAAATTTTTATAGTCTTTGGCATTTTTGGAGATAAAATTGCGTTTCGATGATGTTATTAGCAGCTTATTATTTACCAATCACTATTTGCTATCAACCGTTAACAATTGATATTTGTTTAAACATAATTAATTAACAAACGCACTGTTTGACTACTTTCACAGGAAGAAACTTGAGTTTCTCAACGTGATGATGTCTAAATGACTAATTCTTAAACTTTTAGGGTGTCTGCATGAAAATCAAGAATGTCAATTGTTAACAACAATTATATGAACGAATTTTTATCATCTTAGGCATTTTTTTTTAGAAAAAATGCCTAATATGGCAATTTTAATTGTTTTTAACATTTAAAATAGTTGATTGATAAAATTGTTAATATTGTTGCTCCCTAGAGGTCAGAAAATTAGTCATTTGCACTTCATAACGTTGAAAAAACCAAATTTCTACATCTGAAAATAGCCAAACAGTGCATTTGTTAATTAATTATATTTAAACAATTATCAATTGTTATCAATTGATAGCAAAGAGTGATTGGTAAATAATAAGCTACTAATAAAATCATAGAAACGCAATTTTATCTCCAAAATTGCCTAAGACGATACAAATCTGTTTATATAATTGTTAACAATTGAAGTTGTTTATTGTTATGTAAAGTCTCTAAAGGTTTAAAAATTAGTCATGTACACTCGATTGCGTTGAAAGAATTTAGCTTCTACCTCTGAAAATAGCCAAACAGTGCATTTGTTAATTAAATTTGTTTAACCAATCATCAGTTGTTATTGAATGCCTAAATCTAATAGGTAAGTAGCGTTTCTTTATAATTTTTGTCGGATTCAGCAGAACAACTTTATTTATTTCATCATAAATACCTGATATGGCCAATTGTTTATAAAATTTGTTTATAAAATAAAAAATTATTTATTGTCAGTCATGAATTTAGTTAAAAAACGGTTTCTGACTATAAGTGATTCATATTTCGTGCGCATCAATTGACGAATCACTGTCAATCCCCATGAATCCATTTTCACTAACTTATTTGTTTATAACAAATTCAATACATTTTTAAACAATTGCTAAGCCATTGGAAAACTTTACTGGATATTTGCTTCATTGATTCTAGGTATTTGGGATTAAATCCCAGTATTTCTTGAAAGCCGGCACTTAATTTAAACGCAAAAAACAGAGTGGGGTGTGCAGACACCCCACGTTGTTCTATACGTCCCACCATTCCACGTTGTTGTCGAAGGGTTAATTAAAATTATTGGAAGATTTAAAAAAATTCTAAATAATAAATTCAAAACTAATTCGTACGAATAATAGAAAAAGTTCACCTTGCATGCTTCAACAATAACTTACATAAGAATTCAAACATTTCTTTTATTTCTAAAAACGTTCTCGAGTTAATCTTAGAGTCTTTGTTATATTGTTTCAGATGGGTAGTAAGAATCAAATCTTTGAAAACGGTTTTGGCCAACTACAAAACAATCATGAAATTTCTCCAAATGCTGATGGAAGATCAAGAAGTGGACAGCGCCATCGTTGCCGAAGCCTCAGGATTTCTACAACGCATGGAATCATTTGAGTTTTTATTCTTATTTATTACAATGGTTGAAATCTTTGACAGAATCGAAATTT